>CANYLF010487798.1:0-10477 GCA_948193215.1 Bocquillonia castaneifolia | reverse complement strand
ACAACGATCGTTGCACTATTCACAACGATCGTTGCAACCCTATTTTCAGAGAAAAATTTATTTTCGAAGGGAATTTTCAATGGAATTTTAATTTATGATTAATTACTATCATTATATATATTAATACGTATTATATGGTGTAAGATTCGGGTCGTCACAGTTTCAACTTGACAGGCAGTGGTTAGACCCTATGGAGGGATTTCTGCCCTATGTCATTGCATCTCTACCAAAGGATGACATGAGGATTGTTCTAAATGATTCTGGACTTAGGATGTGATTTTTAGGAGAAAGGACTCACCACAAGTATTATGCTAGATTTCGTAGGAGGCCACATGACCCTCCTCTTGAGATGTTCTAGGGACATAAGCTGACGAACAATGCTTTAACTACAGCTCTCAGTAGCTTTGAGTGTATGTCTTTTCTTTTTCGTTTTAAGGACTACACTCTATTCTTACGCTCGAGGTGCCCTCCGGCATTGCCTTTATCTCCGAGGATGTTAGGCAAGGTAACATCCCATCCTTTCTATTTCTTTATACATCACACCTTGCTTGCATAATCTGCAGCCATTTCTTTATAGGTGTTCAAGGGAGTAGTGACTTTCTCTAAGTCTAGCTCTGATGAGGATCAGGACGAGGGCGATTTTGAGGGTTTTGGTGATGATGATGGTCCCAGTCCTAGGCCAGATGTTCCCAGACTGATTAGTAGGACTCGCGCTTCTACTAGAAGAGTGATTTCGAGTACTAGACTATCCGAGCATCATAAGACTTCTGCTGGTCTAGTTGAGCATACTTTCCGTCCTGTCACCGATCCTTCGATTTCTTTCATAGATGGTTGTACTCATGTAAACTTCTTTTGGCCTTCTTTCTTTAGCTTGCATCTATGTTTGAATTCTAACCCCTTATCTTTCCCGAGTTCCTGTCGATGAGGTTTCCCGTCTATCATCATATTTCTAAGACAGCAAGGCCCATCTAGTGGAGACTTGTGATACTTGGAGACAGGCCCATCAATTTTCTTGCAGGATGGTTGTTGAGTAAAAGGCTCAGCTTGCTGCTTTAGATATTCCAGCTAGAGGAGTTGGTATGGCTCAAGTAGATGATCATGATGATGATGCTGATGGGAGTTGGCGATCAGCAGGCTGATGATGAGGCTAGTAATCAGCCGATTGATGAGGATGAGGAGTCTGATGAAGATTCTAAGGAGTCAGAGGAGTCTGAGGAGGCGGAGGATGAGTAGATGTCCTCATTACTATTTCAAAACTCACTTAGACTTTGAACTTACTTTTAGAGTCTAATATGTACCTGTACTTTATACATTTGGTACAAAAATGAGGATGCATGCTTGATTTCTAGCTATTGTGAATGTGTGTATGCATGTTTTCCTTAGCAAATGTATGCAAATTTTCCAACTAATACAAATGTATGCAAATTTGCTAGTTTATCTATGCATGATCATCTTTCTTATATTTTCTAACATTTATGTATGAAATGTCATGCATAGAATCCTCTTAGAACTCTAAAAGTCTGCATCGATCGTTGAATCTCCAAAGGGAGTCAAGTCTGGGCCCAACGCCACTCTTGGGAGTGGCGTTTGCCACTAATGCCACTTGGGGATAAGCGTTGGGTGGCAATGCCACTCTTGGGACTAGCGTTGGTCCGCAAATGCCACTCCTTCGATTTTGGGCTTTTCTTGTAATGTTTTATTCTGTTTTGACATTCTTTTCAAACCTAAACATCCCCAAACCTAGTGGGCTGTAAATAGAACTCTTAGGGCAGCTTAGAAACACCAAAAAACATAGACCAAACTTTTTAGAAGCTTCCCCAAATCAAAGATGTTTCGGAAGTCAGCCAACACTCTTAAAATGCATCTAGAAAGTATGGAAACAGAAGTCTGGAATTCCTTGGATCAATATCACCTTGTAGAGTTTAAAGTTTTCCTAAATTTCCCATTTGATATCAAGCTTCTACATGCAGCTACTGAGTGTTGGAGCATTAAACACCATGTCTTCCATTGCAACAGAGTTGAATTATGCCCCCTGTTTGAAGAATTTGAAGCTACTCTGAACAAGATACATCATTCCAATGCTCCTCTAGCATTACCTTCTATTTACAGTCAAACTCCAGAATCACTGGCTAGTTTTTTTAAAGTAACCCTAGGTCAGATACTTCCTTGCATTGATGGCCAATCCCTCTTAACTCACAAGTTGCTAGAGTTAGGGAGTTCTAAGCCAAAGAATAGTAGATTTTGGTAGAGAATCACCAGTTTTTGTCTATATGCACAATTCTTTTTAGTCTCTACTGAAGGTAGAGATAGCTTCTAGATTACCCATGTCCTGGAGCAGGTGGAAACCAGTCATATCCCCTTTCCTATCATCTTGACTGAAACCATTGTCGGCTTGGACTCCATCAAGCACACTGAACGCCTTTGAGGCAGCCCACTACTTCTCCAGGTATGACTATTTTGTCCCATTTTCATATTTTCTTCTGTTTGAACTCTGAATGACCCGGTCATATGCTTTATTAGACCTGGTTAAAGGAAAAGCTAGGCATCTTGATGCCCCCAACAAATACTATGACTTACATGCCTCGACAATTCCAATCCAGAGGACATGTCTTGACCAAGGCTGAGTGTGCTACATTAGAGATCACAGGCACCTGGACTAACTTTCTCTTATCTAGGAATGAAGAGTTGATTTGCTAGCATTGTCCATGGTGGAAATTAAGCATTGTCACTACCTCTAATATAGATAGCTGTGTGCAGATTGCTAGCTTTGGTATTGTGACCTTCTACACTCCATCCAAAGTCTGTAGGCAGTATGGTGTGGTTCAAAGAGTTTTACATCCTGTTCCCACCTTTACTACTTATGCTATCACTTCTTTTTTTCTAGAGGGAAATCTACTCTCGCTGGGCTAGGAGATCTTTTGTGAGGAATTTGAGCTTTACCCAAGGACCAGCTACTGATGATGAGTACAAGGCTTGGGTTGATCTAGTAAGTACAAATGTTGACTTGGTTATTCTGATACAAGTTATAGAAATGTAAATCTAATGGCATGGTTTTATTTACAGGCTGAAATGTCTGATGACGAAGGCAAGGGTGCTGAGCTGTATGTTACAAGTAACAAAAATAATGCAAAAAGAGCAAAGGAGAATGCTAGAAAGGACATGAATGCAAGCTTTGATAACATCAAGTGGTCAAAGAAACACAAAAAGAATTAGGTCTCATAACCATTTCATTTATTCATGTATAAGTTTAACCTTTTTGGTTGTGCAGACATAGAATCAAATACTATAAGGAAGTTTGACACTTTTCTTTTGCAAAGTTCATTTTATTAATACTAGCGCAATAAGTGTACTTTAACTTTACATTCGATATTACTACTTCCTTACTTTCTTCTCTCATTGCCTTAATTTTTGCCTAGACTGCCTCTAAAATGACCCGAAACTAATACAATATATTAAAGAATACAATACATAATAATAGTAATCAATCTTAAATTAAAAGTCAATTAAAACTCCCTTCCAAAAATAATCTTTTTTCAAAAACAGGGGTTAACAACGATCGTTGTTGAATGAGTAACGATCGTTGTCAAATGTACAATGATCATTGTGGATGAATAGTGATCGTTGTTAAAATCACGAAAAATGCCCAAAATTTCCAGCAAGTTACAAGAGCTCGAGGGAATCAACAACGAGCTCGTTGTTAAAACAGCAACGATCGATGTTAAGCTAACAACGATCGTTGTTAAGCTAAAAACTCAAAACGAAACAATTCCCTAAGATTCACAATTTTAAAACAGAATTTTTGACTTTCCCCTGTAAAAACGTACTCCAACAGGCTCAAAATCAATTTATATATATAACAAACTTTTCAAACTTTAAAATACAATACTATTTATAAATAGGGAATATTGAAAATCCCATCAACATACATTGACCAAAAATCAACTTTATACAAACATTTACTCCAATTTACACACACTTGTCAATTACCAACTCAAACCAAATACATACATATATAGTTTGCAAACCAAATGCACAAAATGTTCTTTATCCACTGGCCAACCTGAACTTCTATTGCAATGCATGTAAACTTCTATCCCCAACCTGAAAATTGATGCCAAGGGGGTGAGCTGGCAACTCAATAAGCATTTAATCAATTAACCAGGTTTACATTAAGCCAAAACTACTCAAACACATAAACATCACATATTTCATACATTAAACATACAATCAAGACCAATCAAGATAATTCTCATTCAAGGCAATTCACAACCAAATCATCCACACAAGCCATCAACCAATATCAAATCACATCAATCTCATCAAATCAAGCTCGGATGACTCAACCTCACATTTCCTCACATTTCATTTCTTTTTCTCTTATCATTTCACATTTCACATTTCATAATTAGGTGACCACCGACGAGACTATCCGCCCGGCTCAGTCTCGCCATCTCACACATACGGGTAGCTAATAGCCCAGCTCAGCTTTCCCGATCACACACATCCCACATTCCCCAAGAGTCATCCTTTCCATTCACAATCACAATCTCAATTGCACATCATTCCATCACAATTCACAAATTCTCATCACAATTATCACATTACTCATCACAACCAACTCACAACTTTCCAATTCAATCAATATATCATTAAATCATCATTTCACAACTTCAATGCTCAACCAATATCACTCTATCAACAATTCAATACATAATTCAATTCAAGGACATAGCAATCAAGCAAACATAGCAATTTTCACTTAATATACTTAAAACTAATCAATTAAATACTTACAAACATGTAGAACACCATTAGGCTAGTAGGCTTCCTTCTCAAACTCCTTCCTTGGAACTCACCTAAACACAATAATCCATTCAACAAACAATTAAATGTCAAATCAATGTCTAAACACATAATTACTACTCAATATTCCTTCCCACATGCATTAATTACATAATTATGAAATTCTAATCGAAAAACCCCCAAATTCTACATAAACCCTAATATAATAAAACTCCATAATCAACAATTACTTACCTCAATCATCCTCTAAACCTCAATTGCTCTATTTGCTAATTAAAATCTCTCATCTTTTCTTTTTTCCTCCAACCAAAAGCTTCAACTCCATTTATGGTGGTTTTTGTGTAGAGAAAAGAGAGGATAAAGAAGAGAGGAAGAAGAAGAAGTGGAGTGTAGGATTTCTCCACTAATAATTATTTATTTATTATTATTATTATTATTATTAATTTAATTAATTAAGAGTTGCCATCTTGCTCTCTCTCAAATTGACACTTGTCATTTCTTTTTTTTTTTTTCATTTCATTGTAAGACATTTTTCCTCCACCTTGCACCTCCCACACTTGCCACATGTCACCAATTTTCCTCTACCATACAACGCTCAAATAAAATACTACTACCCAATTAATCATTAACTCTTATTTCTATTACAATTAGCTCTCTCAGCTTTTCTTACAATCTAGTCCATCAACTAATCCAACTCCCATAAACCTTATTTCACACAATATATCCTACCCCATATTATGCAATGTATTACACATTAATATGATACGAAAGACATACTTAGTGAAATGATTTAACATATATATAAAAGAATAATTAACTATGACCGTTACATCAAGTATAGTCTAGTGAGAGAGAGAGAGTCAACAAGAAGATAGTGACATGGAAAAGTTGACTAAAGAATATTCTCTCTTAATGAAGAAGGCAAACCATCTTATGAAGAAATGAGGCAAGTCCAACTTCAAAAGATTTTTAAAGAACAAGAGCAAGCTCACATGCTATAAATGTGGGAGAGTGGACATGTGAGGCGTGAATACTACAAGCTCAAGAAGGAGGGATCTTCTTCAAAAAAAGCCCAAGGAGCAAAGAGAGAAAAGAGATAGGCATAAAAGATATAGTGCACAATGGGATGGAGTAGAATCTGACTCAAGCAAACATAGCAAAAGAGCCAATCTTTATTTTATGGCATTTGAAGATTCTTCACATGAGGTAATTTACCAATTTTCCCATCATAGTGAGTTAATGATTATGAATGTGATAAGCTTGATGTGATTGAGGCCTTAAATGATAAGTGCAATCTATTTTTTACAAAAATGAAAGTTTACAAAGAAAAATGCACTAATCATGAAAAGGAAATGGAGGAGCTTGGGATGCTGGTAAATACTCTTAACTCATCCAATGATGATCTTAAAAAGACTTTACAAGATAATCTTGTATCTCTATCTTCAATGGGAAGTCTTGAAAAGGAGAATGATTCATTGAAGAAGGAGCTTGAGAATGTAAATAGAACCATCTCCAAATTTCACAAAGGAAAAGGAGACTTGGACAATCTATTGATGTCTCAAAGATCCACTTCTACAAAGTGTGGACTTAGTTATAAGGGTGCATCTACCACATCAATGAAACCCATCACATTTGTGAAATCCTCCACCATTCAAACCTCATCGTTAAATGCTCCAAAAGTTGAGCCTAAAGCTTCAAAGAGTTCAACTAGTTGAAAGCTCAATCACACTCATCAAAGTGAGCCAAAGAAGCTTGAGATGAGTAAACAAAAGGCAAAGGTCAATCCTAAGCCTAAGGGTAACTCAAAGGGTTCCAATCCTAAAAAGAACCCAAAGGAGTCAAAGGCTAAGATTACATCAAAGCCTAATGTAAACACTCATGGCTCATTCAAAGGGAAGCCAAAGTTCATTACTAATAGGTTTACTAGAGCTCAATGCTTCTATTGTATGGAACAAGGCCATATAAACATACGTTTCCATGTGAGGAAGATCCAATTAAAACTTATTCCAATGGACCAACGCAAAACTAACCCCCAAGGACCAAAGTATCTTTGGGTACCTAAGTCTATGTTTGATATGTGTTCTTAGGTATACTTGAAGTCCACTAGGCCAAACAATAAGTGGTATATGGATAGTGGATGCTTGAGGCATATGACGGGTGACCCCAATCTCTTCCTAAGCTTGGAAAAGAAAGAAGGAGGAGATGTGACTTTTGGTGACAATGCAAAAGGAAGGTTATTGAAATTGGAAAGGTAGGTAGTCCTAACTCATCTTATATTGATGATGTGTTGCTTGTGAGTGGTTTGAAACATAACCTCTTAAGTGTTTGTCAATTATGTGACAAAGGCTACAAAGTATCTTTTGACTCTAAATCTTGTGTGGTATCCAAACTAATGGATAATAGCACAATTTTCAAGGGGGAAAGAGAATGTTCATGTAATTGACTTGGAGAACCTAGCCAACCAAGATGTCAAGTGTCTTGAATTTATGAACAATTACTCTTGGTTATGGCATAAGAGGTTAGGATATGCTAGCATGGATCTCTTAAGAGAATTATACAAAGATGATCTAGGTGATAATCAATTATGCAGTCATAATATTTCAAGAGTTCTATCCATATTCTCTGTCTCAAGTTCAACTCTCTTTGAGTGGGTATGTACTTCAAACTCTTATGGTTTGTAAAAATATGAAAAGTCTCCCCGTATAAGTAATGTCTCTAAGTTTTCAAGGCATGTACAATCGCAGCCAACTCCAGTTCATGTGTAGGATAATTCTATTCATGAGGTCTGAGTTGTCTAGAGGCATAAGCAATTACCCTTTCATTCTGCATTAACACACATCCTAGTCCATTCAAAGAAGCATCAGTGTAAACTTCATATTGTTCTCTTTGCACAGGTAAAGTAAGTATTGGTGCTGTAATCAATATGTTCTCCAGCTCCTCAAAATTGGCGTAACATTTATCAATCCACTGAAAAGTCACTTGCTTCTTCAACAGATTAGCTTATGGCTTGGCTATAATGAAAAAATTCTTCACAAATCTTCTATAGTACCCAGCTAATCCCAGAAAACTGTAGAATTTTAAAACATTCTTCTGTGGTTCCTACTCTTGAATAGCCTTCACTTTAGAATGATCCGGTTGAACACCTTGTGCAGAAACAATATGCCCAAAAAATGCAATTTCATTCATCCAGAATGCACATTTGCTAAACTTACCATACAACTACTTTTCTCTCAAAATTTGTAATGTTGTTCTCAAGTGGTGTTCCTGTTCTTGCCTACTACCAGAGAATATCAAAATATCATCAATAAACACAATCATAAACTGATCCAAATAGGGTTGAAAACTATTATTCATCAGAGACATGAACACTATAGGAGCGTTAGTCAAATGAAAAGGCATCACAACAAATTCTTAATGACCATATCGAGTCTGAAATGCTGTTTTAGGTATAGAAGTCTCACCAACCGTTAATTGCCTATACCCATATCTCAAATCAATTTTAGAAAATATGGCTGCCTCTCTGAGTTGATCAAGTAGATCATTACTGCGAGGTAAAGGATATTTATTCTTGATTGTGACTTGGTTCAACCTTCTGTAATCAATGTAGAGTGACATCCTTCCATCCTTTTTCTTTACAAACAACACTAGAGCTCCCCATGGTGATATACTAGGCCGTATATAACCTTTCTCTAACAATCCCTCTAGTTGCTTTTTCAATTCCTATAACTCTGCTAGTGCCATTCTGTAAGGTGCTATGGAAATAGGTGCCTCTCCCGGAATAGTTTCAATTTCAAAATCAACCTCCTACTGAGGTAGTAACCCAGGCAATTCTTCTGGAAATACATCTAAAAATTCTCTAAATACTGGTACCTCTGAAACCCCTGGACTAACAATTACAGTGTCTACCACATTCATAAGATAGCATTACACCCAGATTGCATTAAATGAAAAGCAGTAGCAGTAGAAATCAAACATGTAGGTACTATTTTTCGATCACCCGTAAACACTGTCTTCATTTCCCCCTCAATTTCCATTTTAACTTCTTTAGTTAAACAATCAACTATAAGATGGTTTCTAGACAGCCAATCCATCCCCAGTATCACATCAAAATCTCATAAATTATTCACAATTAAGTCTACTAGCATGTTAATATCATAAATAAACACAGAGCAAGCTTGAACTACAGTATTCACAATGATTACTCCTCCAGCAGGCATTAAAACACAAATGTCATGCCCTAAAAACTCTATGTCACAATGCATTCTCAATGTAAAATCACATGAAATGAATGAACATGTAGACCTTGGGTCAACTAACACATGTGCATCATGTCCACAAATAGCAATTATCCCAGTCACTATCTCTAGAGAAGTAGTTGCTTCTTATCTTGTAACAGCATATACCCTTACCTGTGGCAATGTTTGGCTCACATTATCAATCTGAATAAATGTTACAGTAGCTCTACCTCTACCTCCCCTACCTCTTCCACGGCCAGTTGATGTAGATGTTGCATTATCCCCAACACTACACTGTCCACCTGAATGATAGGTACTAGTTGCCCCTTTGCCTGATATACACTCATTGGCATAATGTCTAGATTTACCATATCTAAAATAAGTTATTCTCGGTCCCAACACTCTCCTGAATGGGTCCTTCCACAAGTACCACAAATAGGTGCGTATCCTTTACTAGAAGATCTAGAAGTGTTCTGCATATTCACTGATACTCCATTTATACCCAAAGTCATAGTACTAGGCCCCCTAGTCTGATAGTTATCCCTGCCTCTAAAAGCTCCTCATTGACTTCGCGATCCTCCCCTAGAGTGAATGAGGTACCCCAAGAGTAAGATGGAGTAAATGTCCCAGTTGTTTTCTTTTTCTTTACTTTTGATGCATTTCTTTCTAGGATGGTGTCTTCTACTCTTGTTGCAGCTTTCTCTAAAGCAATAAAGGTAGGTGGTTACACTGCTAATTTCTTTCATATCTCCAACCTCAAACCCCTCTCAAATCTGTTTCTCTTCAGTTCATCAATTGCCACTTCCTCTGGTGCATACTTGGATAGCCTAGTAAATTGCGATTCATATTCAACAACAATCATGTCATTTTTCTTCAATTCAAGGAATTCAAGCTTTTTCCTCTCTTGATAAATTGGTGGCATATACTTTGCTTTGAACTCCCGCAAGAATTCATCCCATGTCATAGATAATGACTGTGCTTGACTACCTGGGACTGTCTCCCTCCAATTTCTTGCATCTTTGATGAACAAAGAGGTTGCATATCTCCCCTTCATTTGTGTTGTTGGTTGAATACTAGCATCGGATCAGTTGTCCCTTCAAATTCTTTTCCCCCATGACTTTTCAACTTCCCAAAGTTTTTATCTAACTCTGGTGTGACTAGTGGAGGTGGGTGTGGGTGTGGTTGTTGAGCCATTCTTCTTAACTCCTCAGCTATTTGCCTAGCACACTTTTCTAGTTTTCCTTGTGGCTGTTCATGTTCATTCACCTGCTCTTGTTCATGATGATGTGCATGAACTGACTCATGTGAACCTACTGGGCCAGTGGGATGTCCTTCCATGCCTATATCATTAACAAACTTTACTATAATGAATGCTTTATGCATAATTACTATATGCTTGCATGATATGATCTTAATCTCCTCTATACCCATCAATTCAT
>CANYLF010487638.1:0-11304 GCA_948193215.1 Bocquillonia castaneifolia | reverse complement strand
AAGTCTCTAGCTAGTTTCTTTGGAATAACCTTAGGTCAGATACTTCTCTATATTGATGGCCAATCCCTCTTAACTCAAAATTTACTGGAGTTAGGGAATTCTAAACAAAGAATAGCAGATCTTGGCAAAGGATCATCATTTGTTATCTGTATGCACAATTTCTGCTAATTTCTACTAAAGGTAGAGGTAGTTTCCAGATTGTCCATGTCCTAGATCAGGTGGAGAATGGTCATAACCCATTCCCTATCATCTTGGATGAAACCATTATTAGCTTAGACTTTGTTAAGAATACTTAACGCCTTTGAGGCAGCCTACTACTTCTTCAGGTATGCATATCTTGTCTTATTCTCTCATGTTTTCTTCTATTGAACCTTGATTGACCCATTCATGTGCTTCATCAAATCTAGTTGAAGGAAAATCTAGGTGTATTAATGCCCTGAGCAAATCCTACAACTTATAGGCCTCGACAATTTCAATCTAGAGGACACGCCCTATCCAAGGCTGAACGTACTGCACTAGAGATCACTAGTGGCTGGACTAACTTTCCCCTTTCTAGGAATGAAGAGTTGATTTGTTGGCATTATCCATGGTGGAAATTGAGCTTTGTCACTACCTCTATTATAGACAACTGTGTGCAGATTGCATGCTTTGGCACTTTGACCTTCTGCACTCCATCCATAGTCCGCAGGTAGTATGGCATGGTTCAGAGGGTTTTACACCGTCACTCCTTTCTTATTGAGGGAAATCCTCTCTTGCTGGGCTAGCAGGTCTTTTAAGAGGAATTTGAGCTTCACCCAAGAACCGGCTACCAATGATGAGTACAAGGCTTGGATTGATCTGGTGAGAACAAATATTGACTTGTTTATTTTAATTCAGATGCGAATTATGTAAATGTAGCTCTCATGGAATGGCTTTATTTGCAGGTTGAACTGTCCGATGATGAAGGCAGAGGTGCTGAGCTGTATGTTATAAGCAACATAAATAATGCAAAAAGAGTAAGGGAGGATGCTAGAAGGGAAATGAATGCAAGTTTTGATAACATTAAGTGGACAAAGAAAAACAAAAAGAATTAGGTCTCATAACCATTTCTTTTATTCATGTAATGATTTAGCTTTTTAGTTATGCAGACATAGAACCAGATACTAGAAGGAAGTTTGACACATTTCTTTTTGCAAAGTTTATTTTATTAATATCAGCAAAATAAGCTTACTTTAACTTTTACATTTGATATTATTGCTTCCTTACTTTCTTCTCTCATTGCCTTAATTTTTGCTTAGACTACCTCTTTGTGAGGTTTTCACCCTAGCAGTCCTTTTGCCCTAATTTTTGCCTAAAATGCCTCTTTGCGAGGTTTTCACTCTAGCGGGCTCCCTTATTCTGCATGAGCCACCCAAACGGGTTTTCAACTCATTGGGATTTATTATTTTTATACATTTTTCTAAAGGTATATTTTGAAGAACATCTCAATGTGTTCTTTGTGGCTCTTAATCGATTCCAATCATCATATCATCATTCCAGCCTCCCATAAATGGTAGCAACTCTCATAATCATGCCAAACAGGATTAAAGCAAGTTAGGGCATTCAAAACAACAACAACAAATCAAGAACAATGAATAACACAATAAGAAAGAATATGAATAAATAAGAACGAAATAACAAATAAAGAGTTAAGAAAAGCTCATGATCATCGTGTATGCATGAATTCTGGGCGCTTATCCCATCAGATTAGGGGTTTAGAATCACCGTATGATTGAAGAATGCCTGAGAACTCCGTCAGAACTCTGTTAGAATAACAATGAAAGAAAGATGAAAAAACTTAGTTTGATCCTCTAAAAATAACTAGAATCAGATTTCTAGCGTTCCTAGGAGATCCAAGCTCTCAATTCTTCAAAGCTTAGATAGAGAGCAGGCTCTGAAGATTCTAAAATTCTAAGAACTCTAGAGAGAAGTGTTCTCTAGCAGCTTTAGATTGAATTCAGTGTATTTGAAATTATGAATTAGAGCTCCTATTTATAGTGGTTGGGTAAGGCTCAATTAGGAAATGATCGAATAGATTTGATTATAGAATATTTGATTGATTCGATTCCTTTCCATAATAAACAAGATCTGATTTGATTGAGTTATGAACATGGAAACCTTCCAAGTTTATAAAAATCAGTTTAAAAACTTTCCAAATCCATTTAAATCACATTAAATATGATTTTTGGTGTTTATGGAAGGTTGGATCTGATGGATTACAGGCTAGAATGATGGGCAAGTCAGATCCAGTGGACTTCGGGCTTTAAAAATTGAATTTGGGTCTGTTCTAAGTCTGAAATTTGACTTGTTCTTTGTTCTGGGCTGAGCCTGAGGTGCACATTTCAAGGTAAAGCTAGAGGCGTGCACTCTACCTTGAACTGTGTGCCTCTAGCTTGAGGTGTGCGCCTTAAGGCTGAGGTGCATAGGCCAAAGATGAGGTGCACACCTCATCCTAGAGGTGTGCACCTTTAGGATGAGGTGCATGCCTCATTTTAGACTTGTTCGGCTCATTTTGTGATGCTTTGGGCTATTTCTAAGCACTAAACCTCACTAAATTGAAGCCTGAACTCCAAATCGAGGCCTAGAACATCAGAATCCGGTCTAGAAACTCATTTTAAGTTCAAAACAACTTTGAAATCAATAAAAACCATTTTAAGAATGATCAAAACCTTCAAATTCAATTCAAAACCCTTAAAACTCTTTCTGAAAACTTATCTAAAAGTTCTTCGGCGTTCAAAAGTGTACTTTGAGCAACATAGTTACTCACTAATCATCAACTGGGCTTTGAGCCACTCCCATCATTCCTACATCCAAAAATTAGGTGTCTACACTTCCTGTATCTTATGAGCTTGGTAATATATGAAAAAGTTAACTTGTGCTTGATGGATGTTGTAAAAACGTATTTATATGGCAATGTTGATAACAACACCTATATGAAAATCCCCAAAGGATTCAAAAATGGTTGAAGCATTTAATACAAAACCTCAAGAAATGTATTCAATTAAATTGCATAAATCCCTGTATGAATTAAAGTAATCTGAACTAATGTGGTATAACTATCTTAGTGAATTTCTATTAAAAGAATATTATAAAAATGATCTAATTTGTCCATGTGTTTTTATAAAGACATCCGTATTTGAATTTATGATTATAGCTGTATATGTTGGTGATTTAAATCTCATTGGAATTCCTTAAGAGCTTCCAAAAGCAATAGATATAGTAAAGAAAGAATTTGAAATGAAAGACTTTAGAAAAATAAAGTTTTGTCTTGGTCTACAAATTGAACATTTGGAAGATGCATATTTATTCATCAATCTAGCTATACTGAAAAAGTTCTAAAAAGGTTCTACATGGATAAAGCTCATCCATTGAGTACCCCGATGATTGTTCAGTGTCTTGATATAAATAAAGATTTATTTAGACCTCGAGGGGATGATGAAGAACTTCTTGGTCCTGAAGCACCATATCTTAGTGCAACAGGTGCATTCATTGATGTATCTTGCTAATAACATGAGGCCTGATATTTTATTTGTTGTGAATTTATTAGCAAGATTTAGTTCTTGTCCTACCATGAGACATTGGAATGCTATCAAACACATATTATGATACCTTCAAGGATCAATTAACATTGTTCATTTTATTTAAATAACTTAAGATCAGAACTAGGTTGGCTATGCAGGTGCTGGAGATCTATCTGATCCACATAAAGTACGTTCTTAAATAGGCTATTTGTTTACATATGGTGGAACAACCATATCATGGCGATCTACAAAAGCAATGAATAACTACAACTTCCTCAAATCATGCTGAGATAATAGCACAACACGAGGCAAGTTGAGCATGTGTAAGGTTAAGATTAATGGATCATTATATTTGAGGGAATTGTGGTCTATCTTTAGATAAAGGAAGCCCCATAGTTTGAAATGAAGATAATGCAGCATGCATTACTCAATTAAATATCTAACATGTATGATCAAGTGATAATCTTGTAGATTTATTTACCAAGGAATTACCTACCACAACATTTAAGAAACTGATTTATAAGATTGGAATGAAACGACTTAAAAGTCTTTAATAATCTTATAATAAGGGGGAGACATATGTTGTACTCTTTTTCACTTAACTAAGGTTTTTTGTCCCACTAGGTTTTTTCTTAGTAAGGTTTTTAATGAGGTAACATCCAATAATTATTAAGATGTTAATGAGATATATTCCAGAATAATATATGTCTCATGAACCATTCAAGAGGGAGTGTTATGAATAAATCGAGTGAATGTTTCAAGTACATGATTGTTTTTTTAATTAAAGATGTAAGTTTTAAGTTTTTAAATTAAACTGAAAAAAAGTCGTAAGAAGTTATGTCATTTAAATTTGTATATAAATATGCACAAAACTCTCTTTTCAATGTATCTTTTGATATACAGATAATAACATTATATTTAAATCCATCTTTCATTTAATCTATATTATTGTTTTTCTTAGTTTCACAATAAAAATTAATTAATTTGAAAAACAAATCCTATTTTTGTTTTCTGTAGAAAAGTTCTCTAAAAAAACAGGTGGAAATTTCCATGAGTAAACAAACCTCTAAAAGATTTTATATATTAATAATTTGAATTATTAGAAAATTTTAAGAGTTTTATATAACTGATTAAATTTAATTTTTGTTTAAAAGAAAAAAACTAAAAGGCTAAAAAATTTCCAAAATGAAAAATTTTAAAATATCATAAATCTTAGTTGCCAAAATTAGTTTTCTCCAATTTTACATAATATTTTATTTTTATATTGAGAATAAAATGTTATTCATGTTGAGATAAAAATGGTTACTAGTAGTAGTAAGTGGAAGTAAATTATTTATTTATATATTTTTTACTTTTGAAAATCGTGAAAACTCTCCCTCTTCCTCTTCTTCAGACAAACAAAAAGTAAAACTAAAACTAAAACTAAAACCCTTAATAAATCCCAAAAACGAAAATCCCTCGGTGAATGTCTCTCTTTCATTTGATGGCATGAATCCCTATTCTACCGCTATCTTTAACCCTAATAATACTCATCCCATGGGCATCGCTTCCCTTTCTTCCATTTTCCGTTTATCTTCCTCTCTCCTCCGTCACAACCTTCCTCTCGCCCACTCTTTACGCTTCTTTAGGCTCCGCCACCACTACCGCCATCTCTCTGACCTCCGCTTCCTATCAGTAACAACACTTCCTTCCTCCTCTGGTGTCCGTCTCCAGCCTCTGCAAGCTCAGAGCAGAGAATACAGTTCTTCTTCTTATGAAAATGAGGAGCAAAATGGGAGTTTGTTAGTGAAGGATTCAAATAATACTAATAATGGAGACCGTGTTGTTTATGCTGAGCTACACAAAGAAGCTACTGATGCTTACTTGGCTTATGCTATGTCTGTTTTACTTGGTAGAGCTTTGCCTGATGTACGAGATGGCTTGAAGCCTGTCCACCGTAGGATATTGTGAGTGGTCATTTTATAAATTTTCCATTTTTTGATCATTTAAGTATTTGATATTGTGATTATTTACTTACTGTTGTTTAGTATTTTTTATAAATAAAAATCTTTGCAAAAATAGATATTTAACCCGCAGCTTTTCAAAATTTTCTCTGCAGATTTGCTATGCACGAACTGGGTCTTTCGTCAAGAAAGCCATTCAAAAAATGTGCTAGAGTTGTTGGGGAGGTTAGAACTTCCTTTTCTTTTAAGACAGTGAAACATCTTTTCTTGTTCTTTTTTTCTATAAAACAAATGAATTGTTTATAGCATGTTTTGTATCTATGTTTCAGGTTCTTGGTAAGTTTCATCCTCACGGAGACACTGCAGTCTATGATGCCTTAGTGCGAATGGCACAGGTAAAATGTGGTTTTGGGATTTTTATTTTAAAAATTAATTTGTTCTTTAATGCTGAAAGTATTAGCTTTTATGAATGTCACCGATTCTCCAATCTTCTATTTTTGACATATAAATTATTTATGTCACTGATTTTTTTAATGTAGAATTTCTCCTTAAGAAGCCCGCTTATCCAGGGCCATGGGAATTTTGGTTCGATTGATGCAGATCCTCCTGCTGCAATGCGTTATACAGAGTGCAGGCTGGAGGTATGCCATTCCATTCTTTTTGGGTTTGGGCGAACAAACTTGTGCATGTATAATTAATTTTTGTCTTGATTTTGCTGCCATTTAAGTAGCTAAATTGTTTCCTGTACTTAGCATTCCAATGACAGGGATTTGCTATTGTTTTCTTATATTAGTTGACTCTCCCACCCCTGAATCCTTTCAAAGTGGAAAATATATTCTATGGCTTGCTCAAAACTATATGATGTTATCATGTTAATTTATTTGCTTCTACTTTTAAATGGTGCTTGATCATAAAAAAATGAATTAGTATACAGATTGGTTAAATTTTAAAATTTGTTAAGCAACTTGGATATACAAATATCATAATTCGGTTGAAATTCTATTGGTAGCCCATTCTGGTGGGTATCTAAAATGATATTAATAAGTGCCAAAATGGGTATTTGAGTATGTTAGTTAATAAGTCCAGTCTAGTACATGTAATGCTACAAATATGTCAACAATAAAAAATCTTAATGTCAACCATGTTTCTTGAGGGTACCATCAAAATGTGCAACTGTGTTTTATGATTTTATTCTTTTCGATCATTTCACTTTCTTTTCCTTTTTTACACCAAAAAAATCGTGACATGATATCAACATCAAGAAATTAGTGTATATATACTATATATGGATAGATTTATTTCAGTCTGTTTTTGTAATTTTCTCTAGCAACTCTTACGAATGAGTGACACTTAATCAGCTAAATTGAGAGCTATTTTTAAGGCATTCCTGTCAACAATCTATTCTGTTTGGTGTCATCTATGGTCCATTGTTAATTTCACTATTTTAGCTTATTTATTAGAGACATCAAAATTCAGTTCTCTTATCTGCAAAAATCAGTGGTCGATGCTTAGCTGGCTTGACTGGTTCTGACATTTCATATTTGCTTTGGTTGGATGCACGAAGAAATCAACCTACTAAGTGGCCATTCATTTTAATTTTGCTCTTGCAGGCACTCACAGAAGCAGTTTTGCTGGCTGATCTTGAACTAGATACAGTAAGAGCTGTTGTTTGAAACATATCAATTATGCTTTTTTTAAGTTTCTCTGTATGTCATTCTGATCCATTTCTTTTGTTGCAGGTTGATTTTGTTCCTAACTTTGATAATTCGCAAAAGGAACCTTCACTGTTTCCTGCACGGCTTCCAACATTATTGTTAAATGGGTCATCTGGAATTGCGGTAATATTGTAGATACGATATTTTTAATAGTTGGTTCATGTGCACTTTTTTTCTTCTTACTATAGACGTTCTTTTATTTCATTAGAAAGTCAATGTGAAAGCAATTTAACGCTTTGTAGGTTGGCATGGCAACCAACATTCCTCCTCATAATCTTGGAGAGCTAGTGGATGTGCTGTGTGCATTAATTCACAATCCAGAAGCCACTGTAAGTATCCAAAGCATATCTGAACTTATCAGAAATAAAAGAATTATGAATGTTTGGAACACTATCTCTGAGACTGTCTCCTCTCTGGTCAGATATCTTTTGCATTACCATCTTTTCGTAGAATTTGAGCTGAAAACATTTGAGTATGACTTGATAATCAGCTTCACCGCCAGTGTGTTCAGTATTGCTTTCTGCAGCATGGTCACAGTATTGGATAAAGTGCATAAGAGCATTTAGAATTATCTCATGCTGCACTGACAATTTGGCTTGAATTTTTTTTAATTCTTTAAATGTATGTTAGACACTAGATAGCTAGATATTTCTTTGAACCTCTATGTCCTGAAATGATAAATCATATATACTAAATCAGCAACTAATGGACTTGATTAATGAATACAAATAAATGTAAATTTACTAATTATATTGTGTTTGTAATGCCAAAATATGTCCTCTAAATAATTAGAATATAATTCTGAATTCCTCAAGTCCATAAACACACGCCTTTTGGAGCTTCATGTTGTCTAACTAGATCGGGATTAGGCTTAATTAAGTTGAGTGCCTTGAGCACGTCATGCCTATTTCTGAAACATCGGAAATGCTTTTAAAACAGATCTTTTCAAAGGAGTTGAATTTATGATTTAGATCAAAGTTGGTCTTGGTTTTGGGTAATAAATAACGCCTTTCCTTGCAAATCTTTTTCTTATCACGGCATGCAAGTGTTTATATAAATATGGGTTTATGGACATACTCAGTGCATGTGGGCACACTTAATGTGGACTATCTTGTATTCTGTGTACTGAGTCTTCTTGTTACAGTTGCAGGAGTTGTTGGAGTACATGCCTGGACCTGACTTTCCTACTGGAGGGCTGATTATGGGAAACCTTGGGTAAGTTAAATCTTTAATTCAGGAGTTTTCACAGTTACAGGAGTCGTTTTGGGTTTTCAATGGAGATTTAGTTTCTTCTTACTTATTCTTGGATCCTGCAAACAAACTTTAATTTCTTAATTTAAAATAGAAGAGTATTGGTCTTTTTGTCACTTTATATTTGCTTCTAATTTGAGATGCTATATTCAAGTTGTTTACATTAATTTTCAAATAGACGCTCCTAAATCACCTTCTAGCAAAGCATGTTTTTGCTGATTTCCCCAATTTACTTTTATTCAAGACAAACACAGAAATCTACCACAATGCCTAACTCACCCTAACAAAAAAAAGTCTTGCTTTATTTGGAGGTATGCTTGACTTTTTGGTACACCTTTTCTTTTCATTTGTTATTATGGCCTTAATTTTTTATGAGCAAACGAGACCTGTTTATCTAAATTTCCTTATAAAAACTTTCTACTTCTCCTCAATACTTTTGAGTCCTAGGTTTATTTGTAGTACCTCCAAGCTCCTATCAGCAATTAACCTTCAAAATTAGGTTACACTTTCATATTTAGAACAATAAAGATTTCAAGTTCTTTCATACATGGACATCCATATTCTCACGCATCTGCGTTGTGGTATATTTCCTCCTATCTTCAATCCTTGAAATGCTTGACCTTGATACTAAGCCTCACGGACATATTCTAGGGTATTAAATGATAGGTTCCGTTCAGGTAGAAGCTTACAAGTTCTTTGATGAGAGAGACGAAGTTGGCCAGCAATTGGAAAAGATTGCTTACATCAAGACTTAAGAAACTTGTTGCATCTTGTTGATATACATATTCCAATTAGATGTACATGAATTCTGATGTCTGCTTATTTTTCAAGGATATTAGAGGCATATCGAACTGGGCGGGGACGTATCATAGTCAGAGGAAAAACAGAAGTTGAATTGCTTGACTTAAAAACCAAGAGAACTGCAGTTATCATAAAAGAGGTGATCATTTCTGGTTGATAGTAGGGCTTGTGTTGATGTGCATATTCATTATTAAGTTGTAGAAGGGAGTGATGTTTGTCAAATGGAGCAGATTCCTTACCAAACCAACAAGGCATCACTTGTGGAAAAGATTGCTGAACTAGTAGAGAATAAGGTATTTTCATACCGATTTGAAATAATTAAATACCCATTTTTTTTGCAAATGCAGTCTTAAATGCATTGAATTTTGTTTTGCTGGAGGTGGTTGAAAAGCAACCAAAATGTGTTATATTACTGCTTTTGTAAAAAATAGATTCTGGGATCAAATGACGTGGCATAATTTGAAACAATGTGAAAATAAGTGGTACTCAAGTCCAGAGCAAAACAGTAAGTGATTGAAAGATGTCAAACAAGATGACAATATTATTGAACATGAATGTCAATTATCACCAAAACTATTTTTTTTGTTTGTTTCCAATTTTTGAACCTAAATACTATGGCTAGTACTTTTGGTTAATTTTGCTGAAGTCATTAATGCCTGTAATTGATGTCTTTTCATTTTCTGGATTTACTGTGTCAAAAGAAAGAACCTAGTATTGGAATTTGTCTAAGATCACCACAAACTTTAACATTTGAAGTTTTTGCATTGAAAGTTGAGCAATTAAATTTACTGTTTATTGGTCTTGCATAGTGGCAGTTTAATGATCTGCACAACCAACCAACATCAATCCTGATTTAAAAATTTCTTTATCAAGTTGAGTCCATATCTAGGGCTATGTTGTTCATTTGTCTACTTCATTAATATTTGAGCTTCACCCTGCAACCAAGACTGTTATATGTGCTTTGCCGTATGCAATAGATGGGCATGCAAGGGGGGTCACTCAAGATGGCATGCCAAAGAGGCTAGTCAAAGGAAACACAAATAACCAAATTAGCAAAAAACTTTGGTGGGTTGTCATTTGATGCTTATAAGGCTGTTAATTCTCTTGAGTTGACTAGTTCAGTTTTGATCTCATAATGTATTTCTTGGTGGTCCCAACACAGTTTTTGGTCTCATGAATGTTTGATATGTTGTAGGTCCAAGCATATTCATTTGTCATTTTAACTAAAAATACTGAATAGGATTTTTGGTTTAATCTTTTTCTGACAGAGCTTAGATGGTATCAGTGACATTCGTGACGAAAGTGATCGTTCTGGAATGCGTATAGTGATTGAGGTATGAATGGAAGTGAAAGGTGTTGTGCTTAAAGCAGATGCTTTGCACTCACTATTATATGGGTACTGACTAATGTGTTCTTTCTCGTCTCACAGCTGAAACGGGGATCAGACCCATCAATAGTGTTAAATAATCTTTATCGTCTAACTCCTCTCCAGTCTAGCTTTAGCTGTAATATGGTCGGGTAAGTAGTTTTATTCTACTGTTCTGATTCAAATTCGGTGGAAATTCAAGTCTCTGCACATTGACTCATTGATAGATTTTGCATTTTTAACTGACATGGTATTACTTTCGTAGAACTATCTATATTAAAGTAAACTTTCTTAATGTTTCTGTTTTGGGCATTGTTATCTATGGAAGTGCTAAAGTACATGTCAATAAGAGTTTACAAAATCACCACAAATAGGAAAGTTTGATTTGTTAGGCAACAGAAAACAGAACTACTATTGAAGGGAACCCACTAGAATAACTGATATCAAGATGACCTTGAAATTTCCTGCTTCTCATACAAAAATATTTTTATTTTTGTATTAATTTTTAATATGATTATCTTTAGAGCTAACTATAAGGGGCATTTGTAATGTATTTCTTAAATTCTTCATACTATCTAGTATAGGGACTCATTCACCTCCATTCAGATCTTTCCTCCTTGTGAACCAATCTGTGAAGTATATAATAGCCAAACCTTAAAAGTAAGAGTCTTTAGGAACAGTGGCATAGC
>CANYLF010487584.1:0-10538 GCA_948193215.1 Bocquillonia castaneifolia | reverse complement strand
TGCCAAGGTTCGGTTGGTTTTTTTAATGTTTAAAATAGTTTGTGTTCTTACTGTGTTAATCATTTTCCCACCTTCCATAAGCTTAATTTTGGTTGTTAGTTGATGAAATTATTGCTAATGTAGAAGTGTTTAGTTCTTTATTTATTTATTTATTTTTTGTTTTTTGCTCTTTAAAATGCGGATTGGTTGTGGGTATTTAGGAATTTAGAGCATTTATATATATATATATATAAATGTGGAATGTGGAGGAAGTTTGTGGGGTTAAAAATATTCAAGTAATTTTCTTGTATTGCTGGCATTGTTAAATGAGATTTCAGTATCTTGAAGCCAATTATCTTATTTTCTTTTCCATGTCAGCGAATATGCTGAAACACACCCTAGGATGCACATTTTAGTGAAATTTCTGCAATGGATCATAAAGCTGTACCGAATTATAGCTTAAATTATGGTAGTCAGTTTTTTTATACGTTTCGCTAAGAAAAATTGATAGGTTTGTAAAAACTTGGGAGCCTTTAAGCAAATGATATCCTTAAAAAAAATTTATTTTTTGCCTATGGAAAAGTCCCTTTCCAGCCTGCTGCTTCCTTTATAGCGAGGCAGCTAGCGTGCAGCACTTGTTCCTTTTCTGAAATGTTCATGTCATGGATTGAAAATGAACGGAGTTCGGATTCCATGGCATTTATCTGCCCACTACATTCATCTTATCTTCCATATTTTCCCCTTATGATCAAACGGCAAATGATGTATGCTAGATAAACAGTTGTAAAATCCAGGTTTACATGCATTGATCACTCTAATTTATGAGTTTTTTATGAGATGCTATGCCTTTCGAAGAAAATTTTGTTTTTTTTCTTAGAATTTTACGTCCATGATTAGAACTGAAAACATTTATAGGTTTTACTTTTTAATGTTCTTTTCTCAAGCAGGTTAGAACATAACATCAGACAATAACTAACAATAATTTAACCTCCTTTCAAAATGTGCTCTAAGATGGATTTGGAACCCTGCAGGATCTTGCTTACAGGCAACATACTATTACTTGTCTATGCACATCCAGTTTTGAAAATGGAATGAAGAAACTTGAGAGTTTGATTGCTGTGATCCTCATATTTGTGCAAATTTCTTCACCGCTACCTTTGGTCGGTTTGGATTTGTGGTCCATTTCTCCTGCAGAAGCAGTTTTGTATTCTCCAGACACCAAGGTCCCAAGAACTGGGGAGCTTGCTTTAAGAAGAGCCATTCCAGCTAATGCAAATATGAAGGCTATACAGGTTCTTATTAATTACTGAAATCGTATTATCTCCTCAAACCTGAAGTGTAATAAATTAGTAGATAATTTAACTTTGTTCTTTGCTTCCAGAATTCTCTGGAGGATATTTCATTCTTGCTCAGGATTCCACAGAGGAAGCCTTATGGGACAATGGAGGGAAATGTGAAGAAGGCACTAAAGGTACGCGTAATTTCTTCTGATATAATTGCATGTGAAGCTCATCTTACCAGAGTGGTGCTGATCAAAACTTGTAACCTGGCACGATTTAATTGTTTCTATTAGAGGTTTTTGTGCATATTCTATTAATCAGTTTGTTGGATTTCTCTTGCAACTTCACATATAGATTACCATTATTAAACGTTCTGTTTCTGATACTTCCAGAACATGTTCCGAGCTTGATAATTTTCTCTTTTTTTTTTAATTAAAATCATGCACTGAATTTGTGAAGCAGATATACATATGCAATCTGTGCTTCTGTTGTTAGTACACAGCAAAATTTCACTTCTAAAATTTGATGCCACTAGTTGTAGCCTTGTTTATTTTCAGCATCAACATGTATAGTATCTTAATTTAACTAGTTTTTCAGATAGCAACAGATGAAAAGAACTCTATTTTGGCAAGTTTACCGGCAGACTTGAAGGAAAGGGGATCCGCATTGTATGAATCTCTAATTGATGGAAAGGTATGGGAAGGCTCTTTGGAAGATTATTAGCCCTTATAGGTGAGAGAGCCACTTAGTTCTATATTTTCATTTCTTTTCCAGGATGCTGTGCTAACTAGAAAGCTAGGGTGAGCTGACTGAAATACACGCACAAGTATCAAGTATCTACGGTGATATATATAGAGAGTATGTGGGTATTTCTAGATGTACACACACACACATATGCTTATTAACTTTTATTCCTTAAAACATGTTCTATTATCAGTTGTAACAGATAAAAAAAAAATATTATTATGCTTTTGATGAGTACAGTGAACTATAAGAGCATGGTCAACATACATCATCATGTTACTGAATTGTGGAAAAAGCTATCTATATCTTGGTGCAATCACATTAATTTTACACTGGCGTGCCTGTTGCTAGCTGCCAAGTAGGGCATCAATCGATGCATGTAAATGACATAATCTGTGATCTGTCTATTAGAGTTATCTTGGAAAAGCTATTGGGTCTTCATTAATAACTTTGTTCTGATTTTAATACCAAGAACTAGTTTTCATGGTATATGGTGGATTTTAGTGGACTGATAGTAGAGTGCCTTTTGTTTGCTAGGGTGGCTTGCAATCACTTATTAATTATATTAAAGAGCAGGATCCAGATAAAGTTTCCATTGGCCTTGCATCTTCTTTGGATATAGTAGGAGAGCTGGAGTTGCTGCAGGTAAACATTATACCAGCAACATTGGATGATTAATCTTATGCAAACTGCATTATGAGTTACATGCATGATCATCAAACCTTGATGTGCTATGTATACATTGTATCTATTAGCAATGTACAGGAAACTGATGATGTTTTCTTGATGAATTCAATTATGGTGCTAATATCAAATTCTTTTATTTATATTCTTTTAATTTTTTGTCGGTATCAGGCTCCTGGATTGCAGTTTTTGTTGCCTCAGCAATATTTAAAATATCCAAGGTCAGTCCTCTCTAGGATTAGCAATCCATGCACGTCTCTTTGCAAATGAGTGTGACTATCAGGATCAGTATGCGCGTCTCTTTTATTTTTTTCCCCTTCTTTTTTGCCTGTTAGCTCATTCTTTTCTAAATTGTGTCTTATCTTACATAATGGTTGGTTTGCATTTGATCTTAGTTCTATACAATCAGGGGCGGAGACAGGGCATGCAGGCCGCCCTCCCCTCGGCTCTCCCTGTCTTGGAGATCCACCATCTATTGGACCCTGTTTCTGCAGTTTCCTGTCTATTTCTGCCCCTCCCATAGTCAGTCTCAGCTTCCTCTAGTCCATATCACCACACCTTCCTCTTCTCTTCCCCTATTTTCCGCCCCTCCTTGGACAGTTTTCTGGTTCCGCCCTTGTATACAATCATAGATTACGGTTTAGTTAGTTACATCTCCATGTCAAAACTAATTCTTTTATTTGATGGGTTTATGATATGCATATACTCATAGCAGACTTTGTTATGCATTCAAAGTGTGCTTTTCTTCTTGTAATCAATTAATTAAAAATCTTCTGTAATGTTTTATGCTTCATAGGCTAACAGGCAGAGGAACTGTTGAATTTACTATTGAGAAAGCTGATGGTTCAACATTTTCCCCTCAAGCTGGTGGTGAACCAAGAAAGACTGCCAAAATTGAGGTTTGAATAGTTATTTTACCACATTGAGACCAACATGTCGATCAATTACCATTATTTTTTCTTTTTTCCCCTTTTTCGGTTTATGGGACGCATGGCCTGGGTGTTGAACCCATGACTCACCTTAGATTTACTTCGGTATGTGGACTATATATATCTGTTTATCTATTGTGAACTTCATTAAATACGAATTCTGCGTACAACTGCTGAGAAAGCTCAGCATGACCTATATGTGTTAATGCTTTTAGCCGTGTATCACATTTTTTTTTCATCCAACACATGAACCATTTTCCTTCAAAGAAACAAAGATGCCTAAGATGGCCAACTGTGTTGCAATTTCACTTTGAATCGAGGGTCCGTATCGAAGAATATTTTGGACCTTAAAAATTGCAGATAATGAACTCCAGCTCACTGCACAATGTTTAGAAGCTATCATGATTTAAATCAGTTGCCTGAATTTGCAAGCTGTGGTCAAGGAACATTTTATTGATTCACTTCAAAATTCTCGAATCAGATTGTTATAACATCATAGTTTTGTTCAGTTCATTCCATCAGCTAATGACTTGAGAATGCAAGACATGTTCCGTCCAACCTTCTCACCTACTCTGTGAAGTGTGCTAATCTAGCTGCATCTTTTTAACAGTTTTTAAAGGATTGAGCCGACTAGTGGAGATTTATTGCAGTAGCTGTTAGATATATAATCTTTCTTTCATGTCCACTGCTTATTTGAATGGATAATCATGTATCTTCTATTTTTCATTTAATGCCTTGCTGTATGACATTTCCTTGTCCTCTTAAATTATCTATTCAACTATTTTTGTTTACTGCTCCACTTTGAATGCCTAAATCTACGAAGCATCATAGTTTGGACTAGTAATAAATGGATATATCTACCTTATGTTATATTTCTCTAAATGATGCCAGTTAGTTCTACTTGTATGTAAAAAGAACTGAAATATTGTACCAATGGATTCAGGTTGTTATAGATGGATATTCAGCACCATTAACTACTGGGAATTTTGCAAAACTGGTAAGGTAGTTCAACCTCTTTTCAGCTTCACGGAATTTTTGTTCCCGTTATCCTATGTTTATCTTTCATTTTGATATTTAGATAGCTTACTTGAGGTTTGATCTTGTTCGGTTAATTTTTCAAAACAATGCAACTGTAATTAGTGGATCATATGTGCCTGCTGATGAGACAAACTATTAACTGATGGTGATTCAGGTAGTTGATGGGGCATATAATGGGGCAAAACTCGGCTACACTGACCAAGCTATCCTCACAGATAATGGGAATGGCAAGAACACCGGCTATAATATTCCTTTAGAGATAAAGCCATCGGGGCAATTCGAGCCCTTGTACCGAACAACATTAAGTGTACAGGTAAAGATTAAATTTCCTATCATATGCATTTCCAGAAAAACCTAATTTGCCTATCCAATTATTTTCTTGGTTACCATGTTAAAGGATGGAGAATTGCCGGTGCTTCCACTATCTGTTTATGGAGCAGTTGCAATGGCTCACAGTGAGGCTTCTGAGGAGTATTCAGCACCATATCAGTTTTTCTTCTATCTCTATGATAAAAGAAATGTGAGTGAAGTCCAAATTACAGTTCAAAAATCACATGAGCTATATAACAAGATGAAAGATTAGAATTCAGAATTACATTTGACATTTTATTCAAATTTGGTCTGACACTAGTCCTCTCCATTTATCTTCCTGTCAAAATGTGTTGCAATTCCAATTCTTGATGGATTAATGTTTTTTATGCTCTATTGTAGTCTGGCTTGGGAGGCTTATCTTTCGACGAAGGACAATTTTCTGTTTTCGGGTATGTCTTTACTTGATTTCTACATTGTCATTATTTGTGCAATAAGGTATTTTCTACTTATCAATTCGTATGATTTACTTCAAACTACTTCGAGCAGATACGTAACAACTGGGAGAGACATCCTTTCACAGATAAAAACTGGGGATATCATCCAATCTGCAAAGTTAGTGGAAGGTCAAGACCGCCTTGTATTGCCTAATGAGAACTGATATGACATCCTTGTGTCACAGCATGGCCAAATTTCATTCTTTATAATTTTTTGCATTTTTATATTTAATAATTGGTGCTGGATGTGTTAAGATGTTAAAAAATCTGTCTGCTATGATACATACTTCTGTGCTGTTTTTGTTTCTGGGATGCTAATAGTCATTTTGAGTCATTTTTTACTAATCTCAAGAGAGAAAAAAACATATAAATAACTTGTTAGATATGGGGATTATTTATTGAACTGGCAAAGAGATGAATGTATATGTGCATTGGCAACAGTAGCAGCTTCCTTCTTATCAGCTTTTAGTTATTTCTTCAAGTATTTGGCTGGCTTTAGTATTTGACTCTTTTTTTAGTTCCACAGAAGAAAGGCAGCCATATTAATTCAATTCAAATGCATCTTATCCTTTAGGGGCCAAACAAAATATTTGATCTGCCAAATTGGTAGTGTAGAGATGAATTTAATTATACTCAAATTATAATATTTTCACTCAATTCATGGCTTGCAAATACATGCTCTATTCCTTTGTTTGGTTTATCTAATGCTCCATCCGCAACAAGCCAATTACTGTTGCTTGGGATAATTTTTTTTTAAACTATTGCTTAAATATATTTTTTTGTGCTTCCAATCATCCATTAGGAAATCAAGAAATTCATTATTATGTTTTTCAATCTTATCCTCAATTAATATAATTTAATCATATTAAAAATTATATACACTTTTTTTCAAGATATATTTTAGTCTTTTTAAAACCTTTAACATTAATGGATATATAAATGATAAATTAATCACAACAGAATTTTTTTTTACAAAATCAATATTTTTAATTATTTTCTGAAACAATGTGTTTTTGTCTAAAACATACTATAATTCAGAATAGAAGGAGTAAAATATTAGTTATTTACAATTTATTTGTTATTGTTATCAGCATCCCTTCTTTGTTTTGCCATGATATTGAGGTGACGCTAGTTCCATCAGATTATTTCCTCACACAACGCAGCAGCAGAAATAATAAAGATAACTAATAAATTTAGGCAACACAAACTAAAATTATTATATCGCTATCACTTTTTTCTTCATTTTCCAAATTAAGACTAATAAGCAATAAAATATTGCTAAAATGAAAAGGGAAACAGAGAGAGGTCATAAGAAGTGATAAGTGAAGAATAACATTGACTATATTGAAGAAACAAACAGAAAAAGGAGCACTGAAAGATAAATTAGTGCACAAAAACTGGCACTTGAAATTGCAATTTTATCTCTTGCATTATTTCATTATACATTCCTATTGTGAAACCAAGAAACAAGAAACTACACCACAATCAGCAGGAGCATCAATGGCAACCAAATGCCCGATTTATTGCAGAAAATTCAAAGCAGCATGTCTTCGCCCAAATGACCAATATATTTTACAACTACAGAAGAAATACCTATCAGGGATTCATTTCCAGCTGCCTCTTCAGAAACTAAATTTACCTTTACAAAGAATGTACATCATTATACCATGACACATGTATGTATACAATGGTAACATGCAGTGCAATGCCGATCATCCTAAATGATCTCAATATATATTTGTATTATTTTCTATAGGAAGAAAATCTTCGTGTTCCCAACCCACAACTGTGCTAATTTCTACAAAGCATAACTATATTATGTTTGACAGCAGGAAAATAGACTAAGCTTATTCTCTTACTTGATCGAAAAAATAGGTTGCAGGACAAATGCCATCAGAAATCCATGTGCCTTTTGAGCCCTCCTTCCACATTCCCCATCTCCATTTAATTCTTGGATGAATAGCCGTACAACGAGAGATGAGGCTGCTGGCAACATTTCGATCAACTTCACAGTGAATAAGCAGTCCAACATCTGACAAGTTGGAACATTTATCCAAGAGTGCAAAAATAAATGACAAAGTAGCATTAATATCATGTATAACTAATTGAGCAATTATTTCTTTCAGCTCCTTCATGCCAATCTGACTTTGCAAACCACCAGTGAGAAAACATGTCTCCATATCAGACCAAGCCCCAGACAACAAAGTGAGTGAGCTCACTTTCAGGAAAACGTCAAGTAGCATCTCCAAGTTCAGCCTATTCGTTTCACTAGGCTTAATATCATATTTCAGCGAATCAACTGTCAGCCTCTCAACTGAATAATTAGAAGGAAATAAATGTATGAGGCTACAAATATTGGCAGATTCAAGCTGTAAGATTTTCAGTTTAGGTAGCTGTTTGACTTCAAACTCATGTGCTTTCCGAAATGAAAGATAGAAATCTAACAATACTGGTGTTTCAAGGATAAGAGATCTGGGTTCGATGCAATTAAGCTCAAGTTTCACAAGGCTGGGAGCAAAAATAGACACAGAAATTGGAGCGTTTGACACTGTCCATCGACAGGTTCTAAGGCAAAACAGATGGATCTTTGGTTCTTTAAGTCCTCCAACTCCTATCAAATTGAGGACTTGTAGGCAAGGAAAGCACTCATTAACCTTGCTTAGGTCCTCATCATCTAGTCTTATAGACTCGAGTGTTAAACTTGCAAGCATGGGCATTGGGTTCAAACCATCTACAGAAAGCCAGGCATTCTTCAACTCAAGCTCAAGAAGAGCATGACCTGCGCATGCAGATACAAGTCTAATCGTCAAACATAAAAAAAGAAATAATTAATTAACAAATAAAATTTAACTAACAATTCAAACTAAAAGACGGTCCGTAAAGGAGAAATGAGCCAATATAAGTGCTTTTGTGGATAATATAATCTTTCACATTCTTCCTTGCCTGCAATGCCTGCCTTGCCTACACAAGCTTAGCCATCCAATATAAGCAGCATACATGAATTCAGGTATTTGAACTAGGTGAATATTATTGCTCAATCCATGAGCTCCATATCATAATACAGATCACTCGGCCACAATTTTTCATCTGAAGTTCCAACTTTTTCCAACTAAAACTAATAGAAATATTTGGCTTTCAAAACCGAAGCAAGGACAAAAAAGATTAAAGGTAACTTCTCTTCATTGATTTCACAAGCAAATAAATCAATCTGCTGAAAACTGTTAGAAAGATTGTCAATACTAATTTTAAGACTGTGTTTTATCTACCACTTACGCAGTCTCATTCAAATAAAAGCAAGCAGCATAAGGCATTTCACACACGTAGATACATATTAATCAATATTCTTGAAAAATATTGTCGCTCTCGCCAGTCACCATGATTCCATTTATTTGAATTTTTTTTTTGTAAAGTTAAAAGAACCAATTGGGATTTGCAAATCCCAGCAACTTGTGGCATTTCCAACTATGAGAATCAATCAATATAAAATTCAGAGAATTCAAGCATTTAACTTTCAAAACACCATCATCTCCATTACAAACTCTAAATAAATAAATAATCCAATTCTATTTACTCAATTACCATATTTCAAAATAAAACCCATCTCATCTCATAAAGTGACATAATTGAATTACTATTCGAATTCAATAGAATTCAAGAATTTATCTTTCCAGAAAAACACCATCAAATCCATCATAAACTCCATTAACCCAATTTTCATACTTGACGAAAACCCATCTCCTAAAATAACATAATCTTTCAAAATATTCAACAATCAGACTTCTCTTCCACAAAATATGCACCAAAACAAAAAATATATATAAATTAAAAAAACCCAATAAAACTCACAGCAAGAAGAAACGAGAGCCAAAATATTAGACTTTCGCCAACAAGCTTGAATCCAAAAATCACAAACACACAAATACTTCAAATTCCCACAAACACTACCCAACATCAACCACTCTTTAACAAAACCAACATCACACATATACAGATCATCCCCTTCATCGTCGACGTCGTCGTACGACAGCCCACGCAGCGGCTTCTCCACTCCGATAGACACCCACTCCACCGCCGCTGCATGAGCCACCAGCCTCTTCAGTATCGTCTTGAAAGGGGTCGTCTGGTCTCTTGTCTCCGGTGATCTCGACTTTATGTATCGCGATAAGCTGCATGTGAGGTTGATTCTACGAATTTCCGATGAGAGTGAGTTGAATGTTTTGGAAATGAGTCGGGCTCGAGCGAGTTCTGTTGAGTCTGCGAGTCGAGTTAGAATTTCGAGTAGTACTGGCTCGGGGAGATTTTCCATTGGAATGAATTGTTGGTTTGACAAATGGAAATGGAACCCCCGGTTTTAACGTTGGCTTTGTAGTTTTATACGACGGAGAGCGGTGAGAACTAAGAAGGTTCGGTTGGTTATAAATAAGGGAGGGAGTCAACTGAAATTTTAAGATTAAAATGCATTTATAATATAATTATTTAAATTCCCATTAAAAAAGAAAAACTATAATTATAAATTCAATATATAAATATAATTAGAATTTTAAATTAAATTAATATTGTGAAAATAAAATCTAGATTTGTTTTCAATAGTGAGGGAGGGATTCGGACTTAATATTTTCAGGTTCATTTTATTTATGTAATGCTGAATTTGAGTGAAAAAATTTGTTCACATTTATGATAATTTATTTTCATAAATAATTGATTATAAAAAAAGTTGTTTATTTACTTTAGTAACCATCACTTCAAATCATGATATAAATCTAAAATTAAAAATATGAAAGGTTTTAAGTGAACAATGTGTTATTTGTATGGTTGTAATCAATTCGAGCCTAATTTTAAAATATTCAATTTTAATTTTTTTACTAAATGCATCAAAGCTCGAATTTAACTTTTAAATTTATTTAATAAATGAGTTGAATTTGAATCAAATATCATATATTTATATGGTGTTTATGAACCTTATCGACCTTAACTTTTTTATTGTTAAATTATTTTTAAAATAGATAATGCTAAATTTAATGTATTTAAAACATGTAACTATAATTGAGATATAAATTTTATGATTATAAATATAACAA
>CANYLF010487167.1:0-11367 GCA_948193215.1 Bocquillonia castaneifolia | reverse complement strand
AGACCCAAGAGTTTTCAAATCGAAATCTCCTGTTATTGCCACAACAAAACTGTTCAAACGGAATCAAGAAAATTAGCATGTGATCTAAAGTCGAAATCTCTATATTCAAAAGCTTAGCAGTTTGAAACAAATTTGCCCAAGGATTATTCACCATCACCCGATCAAGTCTTTCCTCAACCTAATTACTTGATCCCCTACAACGCTCCCATATAAACCGATATCCCTCCATACCTATATCAAACAACCCTGCATCCTCCACAGTTTATCTAAATCCATTGATCAAACGTAGAGGGTATGGATTTCCACCTTTCTTCTCAGAATTATCCAACAGATCATTAAAGTCACCCAAGCAGCACCATGGCTTATCAGAATTTCTAGATAATACACAAAGAAGTTCTCAAGAAACCTCCCTTCCATTTCTATCTGCTATCCCATAGAACCCAGTCATCCACCATTCTCCCCTTCTTTCCATAAAAACCTCCAGATCAATATGATGCTTAGAGTACCCCGGTAATTTTACTTTGTACTCCTCCTTCTAAAGAAATGCTAGCCCACCACTATGGCCCAAACAATCCACCACAAACATGTGTTTATATCCCAAGATCCTTCTAACATTCTCCATCTTTTTCCTTCTGCTTAAAGTTTCAATTAAAAAAAATAAAGTCAGGCCTTTTTTCAGCTACTAAGGCCTTAAGGAGCTGAACTGCTCGTGGGTTACCCAGCCCACAGCAGTTTCAACTTATACAACTCATAATGCTAGATGGGCCTGATCCACAAAACCCACCTCTTCTCCGTTTTTTGAAACGTTGCTAATATTCTTAGTCATGATTTTTGCATTCAAAGATAGCCCACCACTATCCATACGAGGTCGTTTCAAATTTAGTGCTATAAGGGCATCTTTTTGAAGCTGATTTAATTCTTCCTGCTTTCCCGCTATTACAGATCCACCTTCTTTATTGAGCATATCTTCATACACATTTACCACTACTCCACAGTTAGCGCCATGATTTTCACCTTATCGCCATTACCTCCTCAATTACAACTTTTCCTTTCTCATTCCTAGAACTTTCTAAATCGATTTCCATCTTCTCTACTCTACTATCATTCCCTCCAATCATCTGCTTCTCGTCGGATATTAACCATTTGGAACCAATCTGAATAGAATTTCGTGGTTGAACACGTAACCAAGGACCATAAGCTTTTTCTATTTGCTGTCTTGCATCAAGAAACAACTGATCACAAAATTTCTCTCCATGCCCAAATTTACCATAGATGAAGCAAAATATCGGTAGACGTTCATACTTGAAGTGTATCCAAACCCACTCCCCTCCCGTCTTCTTAATTTTCATCTTTCTTTTTAAGGCCTTACGAACATCTACTCTAATCTTCAGTCTCATGTAATTACACCATAAGCTTGAGAAATTATTCGCATCTGACTCAATGAAAGAGCCTACATAGTTCCCAATCATATGAGCTATTCGTTCGGACATGAAACCTAAAGGAAGGTCATAGACATGAACCCAGAAGTTGGCATGAAATAATGGAATCTGTGTAGGCATTAATCCTACCCCCACCCTCTCCATAACTAATAGGTGTTACTCAAAAGTCCATGGACCATTTTCCATTATTCTTCGCAAATCCACTTCATGGAAAAACTTGAACAGAAATAACACTGGTGTCATCCCCTCAGGACTAATGGTTTTGATAAGAACTCCACGCCCTGGACGCCAAATAGAAACCAGAGTCTGCTTCATGTACATCATGTTTATGTTTTTGTCTGTCAGAAATCTCCCTACCAAACATAGATTATAAGTCTCATCACTTTCCAATATCTCCACTTCCCCCACATCCAACCTAGTGTTTTCCTCATGATACAGCGTAATTCCCCCACAAGCTTCTTCCAAATTATGAATATCCATTGTTTAAACGATGAAAAGAACAAGATAGTAAAAAACTTGTCAGAGAGAGAACTTGTCACAAAGACAAGACTGAATTTCGCCACTTCATTGAACTTAAATTAATAGTATTAATTATTATTAGATAATAAATATATTAAATTATATATATGGAATATAATTAGTTAAATGATCTTTTATAAAATAATAGAAGTTATGGGAGTTATCAGATTACATAAAAATTGGGCATTTGATTGTGCCAGAGAAGAAGATGATCGGATCTTAGCAAATAATTAATTAAAATCTGTCAACTACTCTATAACAGGAACGCCTAGCGAATTTGGTAATTAAACTGATGTTACAAAAATAAGAAGATCATCAGTGTTACTCATAATCGCTTGAAGAAGCTGTTGGCAGTCAAATTCGATTATAAGAATAACCATAGGGTGTCCATCTTGTCTAAGGGTGTGCAAACCGAACCGGATTGAAAAACCAAACCGAACCGGTCAATTTCAATTTGGTTCTTATTTTCAAAATTTTTCCAAATTTCAGTTTGGTTTAGAATTTTTGACAAAAAACCAAACTGAACCGAAAATCGATTCAAAATTTAATCTTAACATCAAACCGAACTCCCATTTTAGCTAAAACCGAACCGAACTAAATTTATTCAATTTTAACCAAATATATTTTAGTTCGGTTTGGTTTTATGATTTTAAAAAAATTTCACCGAACCGATGCACAACCTATTCTTGTTTGAGCCAATTAAGAACTTCTCGAAGACGCACAGCTTCAGCTTCAGCTTCAATGGCACTTTGAGAAGCTGTTAGGTAGGACAAATGTAGCTGCTGCTTGAAAGTACATCATTATCAAAACAAACTAAACAAGATGGATTAATATCAATACCTCTTCTTGGTCACAACATTAACTCAAACTGGAAGCTCATTTTTGCAGAGACACCCTAGGAAGTTTTAACATTAACTCAAACCTGATGTTCTTCCATAAGGGAGAAGCAGCCTCACTATTAGTCAGCAAGACTACAATATCCACTTTTAATTGAATAGTATTAGTGACCCTCAGGAGTGAAATAAAAAGAAATTATCAATCAGCCTAATGGTAAGGAGGGTCCATGTTCAAATCTCTTTCCCCAACTCCAAAAAAAAAAAACAAAGAAATAATATAGGGTATCGGTTTAGGAAAATTCAACTTTTGTTAAAGCAAATCAAAGTGCAATGAAGAAATTATTAGCTACTTCAAAGCAAATATCATTCAAGAAACAAGTTCCTTGACACAAACACTGACCGTGAACAAGAGTAGCCTTACACTGAGCCTCGCTTGAATTTTATGTACAAATGCATGCAAAATTGGCAGAATGCTTCTAACTCCAATTAAAAAGAAAAGAAAAGAGAAGGAAGAATGGGAATCCCGTTTACCCTTGAAAATTGCAACTATAGCTCAATCAACACTTGGAAATGACAAAATCTTCCAATCTCAGGAAGCAAAAATAGTTAGACCACCCTCGACTCAACTCCACGTTGTAATTTTGTAATATAGAAAGACCTGAATGAGTAACATTTCAATCACCCTTCAAGCACAAATAATCATTAATTAAGGTGTTTATGAAACTGATTGCTTCTCAGCTTGTTAACAGGTCCCTTGAGCCCTGCAGCAGACACAACTTCTGAATGTAATATGATCAACTCTCACTTGCATAGTTCACAAAGGGAACATTTTCATGCCTGCTGCAACTGGTATACCTAAAAGACCAATCAAGATACTAACGAACCATTGTGACAATGTGAGATGTGATGTATTAGCAATCGGACCAAGGAACTCAATGACTGTGATCTCAAACAGAACAATGCAGCAGAGAACAGTCACAAAAAAATGATTATCAACTATGCCTTTGAAGACATTTATTTTCTCAATCTTCCTTGAACTTATTAAATTAGAAACCTGCATCCGAAATTTGAGGCTTGCTTTCGTCAGAATTTTCTGACTACATATCAGAGGTTTATATATATGAAATGTTCCATGAATATAATAGATTAATTGGTATTAGTTTACCTGACAAAAGACAAATGAGTTGAATATAAAGGTGTCTAGTATCAGACTAGAATCTGGGCCATCGAGATGCAGCATTTCCTTTCCTCTTGATTGAAGAAACCATATGACAGAAACCTGATAAAAAGATTGCCCAATGATATTCCTCCACATGACTTTATCAATAACACTCTCCTTCCATCCAACTGTTGGGAGTGTCATTATATCATCATCAGCAGGTTCAGTTGCAAGTGCAAATGCTACCAATGTATCCGTGATCAAGCCAACCCATAAAAGCTCAACGTCAGAAAATGGCACGTTCCCTGGAGGATGGTTTTGACAAAAGAAAAGGTGTAAGCTAATTGCTTTTGAGTAACTGCAGAAGGTCTTTGGAGTTCACAGCAGAACATAATCAAAAGTTATATGTATGCAGAAAGAACAGAAATTAGAGGTCGCCTCGCCTGACCTGTCAACCAAGCTGATGAAAAGTTGAGAATTAATGCAACCAGAGTAACAGTCAGCTGGAACTGCACAAATTTTTGTGTGTTCATAATAACTGAACGTCCCCAAGTAATCATAGTCACAACTGTGGAAAAACTGTCATCCAGATTTATGATATCAGCACTTTCCTTGGCCACCTGCCATTTGGAATTAATCAGACTTTTGTCTCATGTTTGTAGTAATTAAGAAAGTTAGCTCTCCTAAGGAGACATTGGCAAAAACTAGCTTTACCAAACAGAAATGCATAATCATGCAGTTTGGTGCTAACAGCAAACTCTTCAATTATAAATTAACTAGGATTCCACCTTGTTTCAACAAATTCATTACATCTTATTTTGCAGGATAATTATAATTTTCTATGTTCCACATATGTTTTGACATTGGTTTCAAGCACTACGATAATTTTGCTACATCAGGATAGTCATTTCTCAAGATGAACTTTACTGGTGAAAAACAATAATATGTGCTCACCTCAGTACCAGAAATGCCCATTGCTACACCAATATCTGCTTCACGAAGCGAAATGCCATCATATATTCCACCACCCGTCACTGCAACAATTTCACCGAATGTAGTATGCAAATGTTTTACCAATGCATGCTTGTCTGAAGGCGCAGCTTGGGCCATCACCTGTCAAAATTTCAGGACATAGGTTACAGAACTATATGTCTTATTGAGGAACCTAATAGATGCAAAGGTTTCACTAAATAGGAAGGTGTAAATACCTGAATTCCAGGAACAAGTTCAAGTACCTCCTCCAGACTCTTTTCTCGAAAATCAGGACCTTCAATAGCTATCCCATCTTCAGTCAAAATTCCACATTCCTTTGCAATAGCCTTTGCAGCATAAATATTATCACCTGTAACCATCCTTACAGTGATGCCAGCTGACCGACATACTGCAATTGACTCCTTAACACCAGGATGAATAGAATATTTGATGCCCACAATAGCTATACAAGTGTAACCAGAAGCTGGAATCGAACCCTCAGCAGAGAACTCATCTTCGAGTTCCTTATAGGCTAGGCATAGCATTTGAAGAGCCTCATCAGAAAACTGACGGACTGTAGCTTTCAGATGGTTAATCGATGCTTCATTAAGAGCAACAAGCTCCCCATTTGAATTGATTGCCTTGTCACAGGCAGCCAGAACTATTTCTGGATCACCTTTACAATGGACTCGAAAACCTCCTCCTGGAAGCTGTAGCACTGTCCTCATCTGCATTCTTTCAAAGTTGAAAGGCTCAATTTTAGTAAGTTTAGCCACTTGTCGCTCCGTTTGATAGTCTCCACCAAGAGACAAGCCAAAATCTAATAAAGCCCTTTCAGTAGGTGTTCCCAGTGCCTTACGTTTTCCTGATTTGTTAATAACAATTTCACCATCAGTGTTATTAAAAATTGACTGGAAGAGAAGTTTCAGAGCAGAATCTGGTATCTCAGAGCACAAGCTGGAAGGTGTGTTATATTTGTTTATCTCCATGACATTCATTCCAATGCATGATTTCACAACAGTCATGTAGTGAGTAGTTAGGCTTCCGCTCATGTCAAGACATATATTACTAGCCAAACCCATAGTCTCACAAGCTGCCAGATGCTGGAGAAGTACTCCATCATTCATCATTTTCATCATCGCAAATGCTAAATTCAGAGTTATAGCCAATGGCAACCCCTCAGGGAGTGCAATGACGAAAATTGTAAAAGAAATAGTGAGGCACTTGAACATTTCTAGTGCGTCATATCCTGACCAACTCCAGAGGGTATTCTCTTGTAGTTTACGAGTAAATAATCTTTGCAGCAAAACTGCAAAGGTCACTGCGGCGAAAAATATGCCAGCTTTCTTTAAAACATCTGCAACACCATTGAGCTTCACCTGCAATGGCGTCTCATCCTCTCCGACTTCGCTAAGAGTTGCCATTATTTTACCCCACTGAGTTCTCATCCCAACTGTTGTAACCATCATCTTGCATGATCCTTCTTGAACCTTTGATCCAGAAAGCATAAAAGGATTTTTATCATCTACCATAATTAGTTCATCTTCACCATTCGTCATAATTGATTTAGAATCCGTAGACTCCCCTGTTAAGTTCGACACATCAAGAAGCACATAATTTCCTGAAACAAAAAGGCCATCAGCAGGTACTTTGTCTCCACTAGTGAGATATACAACATCACCAGGAAGTAAATCATCTAATGGTAACTGTTGTCTAAATCCATCTCTTATGACATGAACCTTGAATTTCTTTTTCTCCATCTCCCAATTCCTGAATTGTGAAGATTGCCAAGAGTCATTTGTAGCTGTGACAAAGACAACCAAAGAAACGCTCGCAACAATTACTAAAGCATCATGGATATGGATTCTACCTTGCCACCCTTCCATTATTATGCCAATTAGCAAAAACACAAAAGCAAATATTGTATCAATTATGAGAATCTTGTCCTGAAGAGCTACCGAGATAAGTTCCCAAAAACTCTGGCACCTCATTGAAAATTTATTGATTCCGTAAATTTTTTGTCTGCAATTCAGTTGATCAGGATCAGTGGAAAGTCCATTGATGGTTGAAGTTGAGAGCTTTTCTGCAATACCGTTTACTCCACCATGAGACCTTAACTTCTTCACATCATTGGCTTCCACAATGCATTGTAACTCATTATCACAAATCCCAAAACCAGCAGCTCTTACTTCTTCAGGCACAGTATATTGCGCTGACAAACTAAAACCTGTAAACACATAATGAATCTTAACTCAGCTGGAACATCCAAGCTCCAAAAATTCAAATATTTGGGTCCATGTCTTGCATTTTTTATACATATATATAACTTAAAAGGTTTAAAAATATATAGTGTGAAAACTCTAGAAGCATTGAATTGTTGATATTAGAAATAGAAGTTCCAAGTGACAAGCTTTTACTTTGTGAGAGGATGAAGAAACTCACCACTGATGAATTGCCATGCAGCTTTGGAAACGAGAACTAAAATCCTGAATTTCTCCTGTAATACACACCAAAATAATACTATCAATATATATATTACAAAAATTACTCAATAGCAGAGCAGGGCTGTACAAAAAAAGTCATAAACCGTCCAATCCTAGCAAGCACTAGCACAGTCCAAGGTTTTAATTATTCATATTCTATAAATAAATGGAGTAAAAGATCGATAAAGTTCGTTTTATTGATGGCAATTTCAGAATATAGATTTTTCTTAATTATCCAATTAGTATTAACTATCATCATCAAACTAAAAGCCTAATAATACAATAGAAATTAGAAAGGTACAACTGGCCTTTAAAAACTAAAAATTTATTTATATAAAATATGAAGAATAAAAACCAAAGTTGAATGAATGAAATAGCTGCAGGTACCTTAACTTTTTGTCTGGCAGCAGCAAGCTCATTACGCTTGGAGAGGTCGGCAGTGAAGCGAAACCTTCGCTTAGGGTTTCTGACAATTCCACATAGTTTTCTCCATTTGATCAACGCCTCTTCAGCTGAGTTCTTCGATTTCACTTCTCCAAAGTTGTCTTTTAAATAACTCTCCATCTCTTTTCTTCAACCTCTCTTTAATTAACTTAACGTTGCCTTTGTGATAGTGAAATGAAAGCCACACCCACACCCACACCCACACAGTACAGTAAACTTCTTTCTTCTTACATTGACTTGTTAATTTGTTTTAGTCTTGGCAAATTAGTGCTTAAATTATTACTTAACGTTGCCTCATAATTACTCATTGCTTCACAATAAAATAAACCAACTTAGGTGTTCATCTTGAACAGGCCATGCCTGGCTAAAAATAAAATTTAAATGAAATTCACATCCGTCCAAAAATAAAATTAGACAGACTAGCCTCTGTGTAACTCTAGTCCGTTCATGTGCTTTGCAGCTTTTGATGTAACTTTGTTATTCGTGAGGGAGGGGAACTAGTATGTTAAAAAAATGCTTCTACCAAGATGTAAAATTAATGCTACTTGTTTGAATTACTATTTTATTTTTAGCCGGTCCATACACCTCTAATGACCGACCTTCTTCACCACGTCCAAATCTATCTGATTTTCTTAGCCTTTTTTTTTAGTTGAGGAACAGAATTCAAAGATGAGATTATAAGATTGATTACAAATTAACACATTCTTTTTTTCTTAAAAACTTTATATAGTAATACAGAGTGAACACACTCTTTATATTTAACATAATGATAGGTCTCTCTGCATGTACAGATTCAAACTCATTTCCCTAATGCGTTTTAAGTTTCAATATAAAATCTCTATTTTCAAATGATATAAATAAATAATTCAAGTTGGATGACACAAACAAATCAATATCATTTAAAGTTTATTGAAAAAAAAAAAGTAAAATAAAGAGTTTGGTAGTAAGTCATTTAGTTCCTCCGACCTGGATAAGAATTTTTTTGAACCTAAATTCCAATACAACTGAGAACAGTTATGCCTTATAAATTTTCCAAGGGGCTTAAGTTTCCGAACTTACTTGGTATAGGCCCTATGGGGTAAGTTGAACTTCCCAGGTAGTAAGATTTTTAGTCTTACTTGATTGAGCTTTTTAGTTATTTTTTGAGGAAATGAACAAAGATTATATTATTCATATATATTTATTTTAATTATTTTTTTTGGATATTATTGTTTTTATCATTTATTAAATTAAAATTTTATATGATAATTTAAAAAGTATAAATTATCTTCGCAAGAAGTAAAAAACATACCAAACAAGTATAATAAACTAGTAGGTAAGTTATCTTTCCAGGAAATGTACTTTCCGGGAAGTTGTACTTCCCAAGACGTATAACAAAACGTACCAAGTAAGGTCTTCATTTCTAAAGAATATACATGTAGGCTCATCCAAATCCAAAAAATCTTACTTCCTCTATCCTATAATAATGGGCAGTTTTGAACAAGAACAGGATTAAGAAAGTTTGTGTTTCAATATAAAATTATTGTTTTTTTCTAAAATGTCTTGTTGGAATTTTAAAATACAATTAATGAGTCAAATATATTCATTTGAAATTGATAACATTAATGCAATACATAAGGGTATTTTGGACTTTGTATACTTTTATCTTAAAAAATATCTATTATTATGGGACATCATATTAACTAAAATTACCTATTATTTTGGGACCGAGGAAGTTTTTTTTATGATGGATTTGGATAAGGAAAAATAGGCCATGCTCAGTCCGGACCAAGCTTGAGCCAACGCAAAAAAAATACTCCCTCAATTTGGATTTAGGTGTCTCTTTTTGAAAAAAAAATTTGTTCAGATTTAGTTGTCATTTTAGTACAATTTAAGACTTCAAAACTATATTTAATACTATTTTTCCATTATGCCCATATAATAAATGTTACTCCCTCCGTTTTTTTTTATTTGAAGCTTTGGGGTTTAGATTTTGTTCCAAAATATTTGACTCTTTCACATTTCAAGGCACTATTAAATGATATTCTTCCTATTTTACTCTCCTATATTAATACTCTAAAAGACTAACATTTAATGCCTCAAGTAATATGACAAAAGGATAATATTGTCATATAACACTATAAAGTAAGCTAATTAATAGCCTCCTTAATATTTGTGCAAAAACCTTAAACGACAAATAAAAAGGAAAGGAAGGAAGTATATAAATCTGATTAGGTTCGGTTGAAACCCACTATATCAGGGCTATTTATAAGTAAAGATGCTTTTTTATATTAAAAAAAATTATGTACTCTTTTTTACTTTGTATTGCATCATTGAAAATGCTCTTAATTTTGAGAAGTCTGAAGTATTGTTTAGCAAAAACACACATTCTTCCGGCAAAGTATCCAAGATTGTTTGGTGCTGCAAGCAAAAGATAATTTTCCCAAATATCTTGGTTTACCTGGTCGGTCCACTAGGCAAATTTTTAATTATGTAAGGGAAAGAGTTTGGAAGAAGCTAAAGGGGTGCAAGGAAAAGCTTCTTTCGAAGGCAAGGAAGAAGGTGATAATTAAATCAATGGCTCAGGCGATTCCAACATATGTTATGAGTTGTTTTTTGCTTCCTGTGTCTTTGTGCAAGAACATTCAGAGTCTTATTACTCAATTTTGGTGAGGAAATAGTTCGAAGGATCGAAAAATACATTGGGTCAGCTGGGATCGATTATGCAATTCAAAACGAAACGGTGGCTTGGGTTTTCGAAACCTTAAAAGCTTCAATCTTTCCCTTTTGGCTAAGCAAGGTTGGCGGATCATAAACAATCTTGATTCTTTACTGGCAAGAGTCCTAAAAGCAAAATATTTCCCACATTGTTCTTGTCTTGATGCTACTACTAGATCTATTACTAGCTATTTGTGGCGTAACTTTCAAGAGGCTAAAGGTTTATTAGAGAGGGGTATGTGCTGGAGGGTGGCGAATGGCGAGACGGTCAAGATTTAGCATGACAATTGGCTTTTTGGTGCAGAACAACTAAAGTCGCTGGTTCTAAGGATTCTTCCTTTAGATGCTACGGTTAACTACATGATTAATAGGGAGGAAAAGTGTTGGAATTATGGGTTGATTCGTGAGGTTTTCCGTCCGTTTAAGGCTGATACGATTTTGAAACTCCCAATCAGTTTTAGGCTTCATGCTGATTCTTTTTTTTTGTCTTCTACCAAATTAGATATGTATGAGGTTAAAGCGGGTCATCACCTTGCTAGAGAGATGTGTAGGAGTGGTAATGATTCTTCATTAACATCATAAATGAAATCCCTAATGGCACCTAGAGGGGGGTGAATAGGTGATTAGTGCTAGCAACTATAAAACAAAACTTAATGCAAAAATAAAATGAGACAAGTGATTTATAGTGGTTCGGCCAAGTGTGCCTACATCCACTTTCCCGCACAAGGGGTTTCCACTAATCAATCTTAGTTACAAGTGTTTGAGGCTCACACTAAACCTTATAAAGTGATTTCAAGGCTAATCACCCAACCTAACTA
>CANYLF010487152.1:0-12334 GCA_948193215.1 Bocquillonia castaneifolia | reverse complement strand
TATATATATATATATCGGTCGATTTTCGGATAAAACTGACGGCCAAACTGTTGAAACCGAAACCGAACCATGAGCACTTTGGTTACATCGGTTTCGGTTATATATATATATATATATATATATATCGGTCGGTTTTCGGTTAAAACTGACGGCCAAACTGTTGAAACCGAAACCGACCCATGAGCACTTTGGTTACATCGGTTTCGGTTAGGGCCGATTCGGGTTCGAACGATTACGGGTGGTTAATGCTCACCTTTAATTAGGATGGATGTAAAAGCACTTCCTACTTTAAACTTACACTCAGGGGATGGCAAAAATCTTCCAACCCGGACCGAGTTAACTTGTGAATGTGAATGGAGATGAAAATGGGAAATCCCAACTTGTAAAAAGTGAAAATGGTAAATTTTTGAATTTCATACTTCAATCCCGTCTCCAATCCAAAAAAAAATTAAATTAATAATTACAATAAAAAAATTTGAACTTATTTTATCATCTTTTTATAAATATTTATGTTCTTATTTTATAGAATTATTATATTTTAGATTTTAAAATTTATAGATTTGTTTATATGTTTTTAATATTATAATATGTATTATTTTCTTTGAGTTTAGGTAACTTTTTTTATAAATTTACGTTCTTTTTATATTTCATTTATTATTTTTTATTAAAATATTAAATAAATAATTAAATTATAACAATAATTTAATAAGCGGAATAAATCCACATTCCCATCTTGGTAAAAGGATTTTAATCCTCACCGAGGATGGGTATAGAGCGGGGATAAGGAATGAAATCCTTTAAAAACCCCATCCCTACTGACAATGTTTTATATTTTAAATACATCGATTGCAAATCTTTTTTTTTTTATTGTTCTTTCATTGCAGAGTCAGGACTGTTGGTGTTGTTAGTTTAGTATTTTTCTAACCTTGGAGACCTTGCACTTATTTTTGGTTTCTAACCGCTAATGGAGACCTCCACACTTATTTTTAACAAGATCCAACTGATGAACCCTATATGATCCATACATTTTTTTTATAAATAGAGATTTATTAATCCACAAGAAGTGGAAAGAGCTCAAGGTGTTTTTGCCATTTAAGACTACGACACCGAGAGGAAAAAATTACAACCTACATGATCCATACTTATTTTTGAAGAGATCGAACCAGCGAGTCCCAATGGTGCTTATTTTAGAAGGGGATAACCAAGTATGGGAATCAAACTCAGGACCTGGCGTGTTGCACTACCACTAAGACAAAGCCTCATTGATGACTACAAATCAATTGATTTTGGTCATTTGACTACACCGATTTATTGATATAAGAGCATCCCCAATGCATTTGTCATTTTTTATGCTATATTTAGTATAAAATTTAAGTTTTGTCTTCAGTGGTAAATGCTAAAAAGATGTGCTAAAATTAATTACTATAGTAAATTTTCCTAATTAAACATATTTCCTTTTTTCTCTTTTATCTTTTTTTCTCTATGGTTTGCAATAGGAAAAGGAAAGTGTATCAAAATAATAATTTTTTTCTCTATGGTTTACAATAGGAAAAGGAAAGTGTATCAAAATAATAAATATGATGAAATTAAAGAGGGACAAATTTATCATTAAACTATCATTATTCATTAAATGCCAAAATTTGGCATATGCTATACCTTGTGCAAAATTTGACACCAAGTATTGCACATGCCAAATTTGGCATGAACTATAGCATAGGAATGGAGTTGAATTTTAGGAGTAAATGCTAAATTATAGCATTGGCACCCTAATTTGACATTGCAATGGGGATGCTATAAATCTTTCATAATTTATAAATCGATAAGTATAGATTCAACAAGTTAAAAAACACATGTTATTATAATATTATGACTAGATTTAAATACAACTTAATTCTAATGTATTAAATTTATTAATAAAAATTGCAATCTTTTTATAGGAGTGCAATTTATATCAATTGTATCTCATCTACCAATTCACTATTTTATTATTCATTGTTAATCGCCATTTGTCATTGATAAATTATTAACAATTACCATTCTTCAGTATTGTTATTTAACTATAAATCTCTGACCCTAGAAAATTAAATTTTTATCAATCTTTCTTTGATAGGAAAACCAAAAAAAGACTCCGTTAAATTAAAAAATAGATGAAAGAAATCACGAAAGAAAGAAATAAAAAGGAAAGAAGACAGACGAGTTTTTTCTTATAAGTCAAATTACAAAATTTTATGTCACGCAAGAAAAAGATGAAAGAAAATATAAGACTAAAATTTAACAATACAAAAATAGATTTTATATTAATTAAAAATACTCCAAGCTCTTTAGAAGTGTTTGTCACACACGCACGGAATTTTTTGTAATACAAGGGTGATATGATCCTAAAATTGAAGTTGTGTGCTTATTTGTCTAAAAACTTCAAATTGGGTTTAAATGACCCAGATACACGAGTTTAAGGACATATTTGACCCTTTATTTGTATCTCATCTACCAATTCGCTATTTTATTATTCACTGTTAATCATCATTCGTAATTGATAAATTGCTAACGGTTACCATTCTTCAGTACTATTATTTAACTATAAATATCTAACCCCTAGAAAATGCTAGTCAAACTTTTCTCAATATTTGTTTGGTAGGAAAACAAAAAAAAAGATTCCATTAAATTAGAAAATAATAGAACAAAAATGCCAAGGGGATGGCCTTGTCTTACTCTATAATCTCTGAAATTGCTTTGAAAAAAAATATATACAATGAAGAACTATATGGTTTATCACTATATCTATACAAAATAATCAATTAAATGCTATGAATAATGCTAAAGACACCAGGATTTTCAGTATGGAAAGACTTCATGTTTCTAACTTTCCAAAGATAGCATACTGCCAAGGTAACACCAAACGCCTACATTCAACTATCTTGCTCTTCTCTTTAACTTTAGCTTTATACCACACAAGCGAACTCTACCTTTTATTTATGTTGGTGGGAATTCATTTTTTGTCAACAAGCTTATGACATGTCTGCTTGCTTACTATGCAATTCTCTATGACCAACACACATGACATGACATATAGATCATTATCAACACAGCCCCGAGCAAATGACTTGTTTCAAGTTCTCAACTTCTCTCTGAGTGCCAACTATAAAATAAATCGACATTTAGGAATTGTGGACTTACTCCAAACAAGAGGGAACCAGGAAACCGCTGGAAACTTAGGCCTTAGAGTCTCCCAAGCTGTTCTAGAGGAAAAGTTGCCTTCAGCCCATTTGATTTTATCTTCTATTGGAGAGAGTTGAACCTGTCACACAAGTTGCCAAGCCTCCCTCATGCTATCGTCCTCGGGGTCTCGCAAACACCATCTATTTCCCAATCTTATTTATAAAAATATTATATATTTTGATTTTTTTAACTTTTTAATAGTTTAATACCATTTCCATATTTGTTAATTGATATTAATAAATGATGTTAGGCTTTAATATCAATTTTAAATCATAATGTTAGTTATCAAAGAATAGTTTGTTATAGCTGATTATGGGTTGTGATCATGATTATAAAGCTGGGTTATGATATGTATTCCCATGCTGTCACTAGTTGTTATAATTGTAATATGCATTCCCATGCTGTCATAATTGTAATATGTATTGCCATGCTGTCATAATTGTTATGATCTGTTATGCTGTATTAGTTGTTATGCTTTGTATCATCTAGCTGTCACTAACTATCATGTTTTCCTACTATTAGTATAAATATATTCTTGTACAATACATATCAATTCAATGAATTAAAACCCTTGATTTCTATATTTCTGAGTTGGTATCAGAGCTAATACAAATGACCAATTCGACAACTTCCTCTCCTAATTCAACGGCTGCTGCCTCATCTTCTACTACTATTCCTATCATCCCAACAATATCTTCTTTGCCTACAGTTCCAACAAATGTTCATCAGACCTCTCTATCAAACCCACCTCTAAAAATTACATCTCATGAAAACTACAATTTACTCCATTGTTAAACTTCTACAACCTTAATGGTATTCTCAATGGAACATAACCAACACCTCCAAAATAAATCATGAACACAACCCAGCTTTATAATCATGATCGCAACCCATAATCAGCTATAACAAACTATTCTTTGATATTAGTGAAGGTCATATGTTCAACCACTTTACAAAGTTGATAGGTCCAAAAATGACCGGTTTGATGGATCTAGTGTATAAAAATGTATAATTTTTCTATTTAGGTTGTAATTCATTGTTTAAATTTTCTATTAAATAATCTCATTTAAACATAGCATTATAGTTGACTATTGATATAATATAGTAATCTTGTTATTTTGAAATATATTATGAATAATTTTCTCAAATCACATTCATGTATTTTATAGCAGTTATTTTTATTGTATGTTTTTTCTATAAAGTTATATTCATTGATTAAATGAATTAATTATAATCTCGTTCAGATAAAATTGATAATTTTATCTATTAAAGTAAAGCAGATAAGTAATGAATTTGAATCCCCAAAAGTATTTAAGAGTTAGTTGAAAAGTTCAAAAGAAAGTTGTGCATTTACATCGCAAAGTTGTTTTGTTGGCCTTCACTTCCTTTTTACATGGCTCATGAAGCTAATTCCATTAGCTCCTTGTTTTGCATTGGTCATTACATTTCCCTTTGCACACTTGTGGTCTTTTTTTTTTTTGCATTTTTCTTATTATTTTTCCACTTTCAAGAATTGCACTCCCACAAACTCCTCATTCACTTTTAATTAACTTGAGCTCGAAATTCTTCAAGTGTTAATTTTTTTGGACTTGTGTTTATTATTTTAGACTAAAATTCAATAAAAGGACCATCTAATTATGCATCTTAATTCTTTTTTTTTAGGAAAAAATTACAAAACAGTACTCTTAAAGTTTTTAAAAAATTAATTTCCCAATAATCATAATCACCTCTTTTTTCTCTCAAAAAAACCCATTATTATTTTTGTGTTTAGAAATGTCATTGACTTCTTTTACCTACAATAAACCCTTTTACATCAATATTCTTTTATTTTTCATAATAAATAAAATGTTTTACATGTTATTTATGTATATTTATTCTTTATTTTTTAAGAGTTTTGATTTTTCTCATTTTATAGAAGTATTTTCTTCCCATCTTTTTGGGAGTTCTTCTTCTACCCTTATTATCTTTTTATGGGAGTGCGAATCTATCAACAAAAAAAAATTATCATTTTTATACTATAGTATAATGTAAATCTCCACTATTGAGAAATATGTAAAATTATTAAAAAATTTACATGATTAAATTGAAATTATGTTAACAAAGCTGAGCTGATATGTTATTAATCGTATAGATGAATAAATTTCTATTTAAATTACAAATAATTTTCTTTTGTAGATATCATATGGTTGTATATGAATGATTTTTTTTGTTCTTCCAATAAAGGCAGAAGGGCCAAAAAAGCCCCTCAACTATTTTTCAGAGAGCACATAAACCCTCTAACTTTTTTTTTGTTAATCAAGTCCTCAACGTTATTAAACGTGGCTCATTAAAGTCCTTCTGTTAAACATCATAACTCAAACTGTTAATTCTCTATTAATTTGTTGATATGGTGATAGTGGACCCTTTTACTTGCTGACATGGCAAGAAGGAACCCATAAATGGGCTAATAAATAAAATATAAAATAAAAAAATTCATCTTCTTCTTCTTTACTATTTTTCTGAAACCTATTCACCATCACCACATTCGACGCGACCGCCTTTTCCTTATCACACTCATTCTATACTTCTCCTAATAACCAAAAATTATAAAATTTATCTTCATTATTACCCATTTTCTTTCTATTCTCTTCTCTTACCTTATGAACTTTCCTTTTCTTTAATACTATTACCACTCATTCCCATTTCTCTGACCCATTCATCTCCCCTTTTTTATACAAAGCACAACAAACCTACTTCCTCTAAAACCCCCTCCTCCTCCCCAGTGGGTCCATATGGATTCATCTCTATCTTCATTAACACCATCACCATCACTGTTAATATTTTGTAATTGGGTGCTGCTGCTTCTAATCATCGATGCTTCCACTTCTAATCAACCTAATTTGACCTTCAAAATGGTTGCTCTTGCCGACGAAGATGGTACTCTACACTTGCTCCGTCGTCTTCGAGTTTACCATTTTTGTTGTCATCTTTAAGCTCACTATTTCCGTCATCCTCGTCATCGTCTTTACATATATCATCAAGAGTAGCGGTGTTGCTACTTTATTATTATGAAGCTGATTACTTTGTGCCTCCACCTCTAGGCCAAGGTCTCATCTTCATCATTATTATTTCTTTAAATTTTTTTTATAAAGATTTGATCTTTCTTATACACTCTCAATGAATTCACTCCCTTTTAGTTTTTTTTTTGCTGTTTATGTGTTTGTTAAATTGCCTCAATGAAATCATTCCTTTTTTTTAGCTTTATTCCCTTGTGTTTTATGTGTTGGTCAAATTGCCTCATGCATAAACTTCCCCATCAATAAACTCTTAATTTGCTCCTTTTTTTTCATTACCTGTGTTGCTACTTTTTGCCGAGTGAAGTTTGCCTTTTTCGAGTACTAGAGTGGCATTGCCTATCGCAGTAGAAGAAGGTTTTACTGGATTTTTAAGTATTTCTATAAATGGGAAAAATGATATGTGTGTGGTAGCAGTAACACAAGGTCTTGAGGAGTTTGATAAAGATGAGCTTTTCAAAATTGACTATGAGGGTCGGTGTTTCATGTTTGATCACTAGTCATGGTCATTTCAGTACTGATTCTTTTGTATTTGCTTGAAAGTTTTCAGTTATTTTTTTTGGTATATTTTGCAATGGGATTAACAGATTTTTGGGAATATTTATTACTTCTTTTCAATTTATATGGGGCTCAAACAGAAAGCGATCAATTTTTTCTTTCCTCGGTGGTGCCACCTTGAGTGCCGCTGCCACTGCCTTGTCATTGCCACAAATGTTTAACCGCCCGATCTGCCGCCCCAGTCTTGGATGCTTCAGCTAAAGAAGCTGTTATAATTAAGCTATCATTGTTTTTTTTAAAAAATAAATATTCTCTCTTCTGTTTACTGCCACATCAACAAGTTAACAGATAGTTAACAGGCAGTTAACGACTCCAAATAATGATGTTAACAGAAGGACTTTAATGAGCCGCGTTTGAAAACGTTGAGGGCTTAATTAACAAAAAAAAGTTAAAGGGTTTATATGCTCATTGACAAATAGTTGAAGAGCATTTTTGGCCCTTCTGCCTCCAATAAGAAAATGATACTTTTTGTTGATTTTAAGCCTCGTTTTAATGTATACAAAGTATCCCTAAGTCCTACTCATGCTTCTAAATTAAGTGTGCAAGCAATGATGGATTTAGAGGGTGGGGCCGGAAGGGGCCATGGCCCCCTAACTCCGGAAAAAAATTACCAAGTAAATTTTCGCATATTTTCAATTTGGCCCCTAACTTTGTGAAAAAAATTATGTATGTAAATTTTAGTGTATTTTTATGAATAAAAATAATGTCATGATACATAAGTGGGTGTTAAGTATTATTGGCCCCTCTTAAAAAAAATTCTTGACTTTGTCACTGTGTGTAGGATTACATGCTTAAAAGCCAAATTCAGGACAAAACGCACGATCGTACGTGAGGTACCCACGATGGAGAGTTTGGGCACATGATTGTGCATACGGTACCCATACTTGTATGTATAGAGATAACAGAAGTAGAAACACAAGCACTTGGCCCACGAGCAAATATGGTTAGATTAAATTGAAAAAATCGAACTAAGCCGAATAAATTTAACCACACCAAAATTAATTGGATTAGTTTGGTTTGGTTTGAAATAATAAAAAAATTAATTTTAATTTTGGTTTGGATTCACATATTGAAAAACTTAACCAAACCGAAAACTGAATTTTATTTTTTTACCTTTTTACTTTTTTAATTTTTATATTTATGTATATATCTTTAGTTATTTTTGATACACACATACAAGCTCGCACACACACACATATGTGTGTGTATATATATAAATGATAAATATCCAATTTAATATGATAAATGTATATAAAAGTATGTTAATATATAAGAAATATTTATAAAAAGATAATAGATTTTATAATACTTAAAAAATAAAAAAGGAAAAAATCGATCAAACCAAACCATTATATCGGTTGGGTTTTGGATTAGACCCTTATTTGGTTTGGATTGGTTTCATATTTCTATGATAAAAAAACCAATTAGTTTTGATAAATTCAAACCAAACTAAACGAACTGAATCGTGCACCCCTAAGAGCAAAGTGCACAATCATGCGTCTTACGCACAACCGTGGGTAAGGAGGTGTATGATCGTGCATAAGGGATTTTTCAGAAGCTAGAATTCAAGCCTTTTAAAGTCACAAGCATGACCCACGATCATGCGTCCTACACACATGCGTGGCAAGATGCACGATCGTGGGATCAAGTCAAATGGTCTTTAAAGCAAGTCAACAAGATTTCCATATTCAACCTTGGGCAAGCACGTTGACACACAACCGTTCATCCTTTTGAGCATGATCGTGCGTGTAAGACACGTAATCATATGTCTTGGGTGCATGATCGTGGGTGTCATTGCAGACTGGATAAATTAATTTGGATTTATCTTTAAACGACTATAATTCTATTTTTAAATAGTCTAACGACTATAAAAGGATAGAGGCTCAAAACACCTCATTAGGATTACAATTTTTGAATTTAGACTCTAAGAGCTCTATTTCTCTCTTTTTCTCTTGCCAGCAACCATTTAATATTTTAATCTTTATGTTAAGGTCTTTGTGAGCTCATTTTGGTTATTTAACTCTTGATTAAGGGTTATGTGTGGTGAGAGTAGGTTCTCATTGTGAAAAGGTTTAAGAATTAGCCTACTAAACTCTTTGCTTTTTGAGTTTTAGAGTGAGAAATTCTTAGTTGGGTTATTAAGTTTGTGATTTGTGTTAGTCATAAAATACCACGTAATTGTTTGTTGAATAGTGAAAAGCCCAGAGAAGTTTGAAAAGTGGATGTAGGGATTGATTTATCTGAAACACTATAAAATTGTTGGTGTTCTTATTTTTTTACTTATCTTGCTTATAATTTTTAATTAAAGTTAAACTCGCTTAAACACCTCCCTAAAAAAAATTACTTAAACATTAATCCGCCTCTCTTGGTGTCTTAGAATTTCACTCTTAAAGTTGTTACTCGATTGTTCAATTTGGAATGATATGTCCTTTGGCTGATGGCGGCTTCTCCAGCCTTTGGCTGATGGCAGTTGCTTTCACTTTTACCTAAGGATGGCTCCTGTGGCCTTTGGTTAATGGCGGCTCCTGTGGCCTTTGGCTAATGGCGGCTCCTTTAGCCTTTGGCTAATAGCTGTTCCTCTGGCCTTTACCTAAGGATGGCTCCTATGGCATTTGCCTGATAGCGGCTCCTCTAGCCTTTGGCTAATGGCGGCTCCTCTGGCCTTTGCCTGATGACGGCTCCTGTCAGGATCACCGAAATTTTCCCTCCGGTCGCCAGAAAATTTTAAAAAGTGTCAAAAATTGAAATTGATCACACCATTGGAAAGCTTATATTATCAGGAGTTCAAATATGTGATTAGTTTTTTAAAAAACTCACCAGGAAACGGTAGATCTGAAAAAAAAAAAGCATAAACTCCGATCACCATCAAAATACCGCTAAAAACTTCACTTCTCACTTGACCCAAAGGTTTTTGGGAATGACAAACTTGTTTTTAAAGTTAGATTTGCAAGAAAATGATGGAAACATAGAGTTCTAGCTTGGGCAGCCACTTCTGGCGTCTTTTTCTCTCTCCTCAGGTGAAATTTTAATGAGTTTTTTTTGCTTATATTTTTAGGTGGAGCTCGTCATTAGCTTAGATTTGATACCAAGATTGTAATTTCTAGATGTCGGAATTGTCTGAACGATGATATTGAAGATTTTAGGTCACTGTTAAGCACAGTCATCGTACCATTGATGGAATTTGTTTCTCCATTCCGGGTCTCTGGTCTTCTTAGCGGGTCTTTGCAAGACAAGATAAGGGTCAGAGCACGGTGTTACCAGGTGATTCCGTCTGTACTCCGATGCTTAAATCGGTATTCATAGAGAATAAAGAGAGAATAGAGAGACTAGAGAGATATGAGAGTGGGAGAGAGCTAGTAGAGTAGTATTGAATTACCTCTTTTAATCCTTGTATCATTCTTTGTATAGTATGTTCTAGGAATCTAAGATTTTTGTGAGAATAAGTGTACCTCGTGACACTTATCCTTTGGTCCCCTTTTTTTTATGTGACATTTGACAATTGGGCCACGGTATGTTGGTCCATCATGTACTTTTTTTTTCCGATGGATGAATGATATGTATTTTATAATTGTTTATGTTGACAAATTTTTTTAATTATTGCATATTGATTATTGTATAACTTTTTTATAAATATTCATTTGATTTTATTATTACAAGACCAACATCTAAAAGTATTATATATTTTAAAATTTACTATAATTTCACAAAAAAAACGTACTTTAAAAGGATGAACTATGTAGCTACGTAATTGACTTGTTCGCATTTATGAATGAAAGTTGGATTTGGACCATTAAAAAATGATTCTATACTTCTTAAATCATTTAGAAGTATACACACAATGAGATTTAATAAAAAAATGTCAAATTTTGAAAGAGGAAAATGAAGTTCAGCCCCACACAAATGATCAAGCCCTTGAACACGAGAGGCTGAAATTGAAAATAAATGATTTGGGCAGCGAAGGAGGAATATAGAAAATTGTTGGCGAAATAGAAAGGCCAAATTAGAAAGCAGATCGATGCAAGAAAACAAAAAAAGAACATATTTGAAAATGCTATTTAAGGGCGAAGCCATTGTTTCTATATGATTTAGAACCTTTTTAGACTCGATTGGCCAGTGACTTTGTTGCATTATTTTACACATTTTTCTTTCTTTTTTTTTTTCCTTTCTGAAATGACATTTTCTACAAAATCTAATAAAGTATTGGCTAGTCCCACATGCCACATCTACGGGGATATTCAAAGAATTTGCCTCCTATGATATATATATATATATATATATATATATATATATATATATATATACACATGGCATGAGTGATCCGATTACTGACAAATCAAGAATTTTTCATGGGATCACTAAAAAATTTCAAGTGATCCGATTTTTGACAGCTAAAAATTTATAATGGTGTTATTCGATCACTAATAATTAAATGTTCTATTAATTATTTTACCTAAATTTATAAATTTACACCTCCCTTATATTTTATTTTCTTTAAAAGGGCATGCTAAGTAATTAAAATGTGGATGTGTAAGGAAGATTGACTTCTACATGTGATCATGATTACTTGATAGAGTAGTCTCATCATATACATACACAAAGTCTTGATGAAAGACCGAAAGTGTATTGGAAACCATATATGTTAACTTGGTAATTAAGAATCTCATAAAAAAAATTGGTAATTAAGAAAAAAATTTATCCTAATGAGGTAGAGAGTGTTGTCTTGAAGAAAAATGTTGCACGTAGCATCTAATGAACTTCAAAATAATAGTAAAAAATTGAAATCTAAAAAAAAATGAATACAATTTCTAACATAATATTATAAACTAATTTAAAGTTCAATGTCTCAATCAAACTGGCACCGCCGATAGAGAGCGATATGAACCGACCTTATTAATAAAAATTATATAGAATACATTATTTGTTTAAAGAATTATTAATCAAAGTCTTTGATATATTGTAAATAGCAAATGAAAATAAAATGCGCTCTACCATCCACCTGCTCGAAGATAGTTCACAATTTTTGCTTACTTGCGATGACACTAAAAGGCAATATACTATAAAATTTAGAGATATAGATTGACCATATATTCCCCGGTAGATAGAAGATAAACTTCAATTAAGAACTTTCTAAATGTGCATAGTCAATGCAATACAAAATTATGCATCTTCTTTTTATTTATTTTGCTTTCCTTCTAAGGTCATCAAAAGGTTCTCTAGGGTTTCTCAATATAACAAAAAAAAAAGGTGATTTTGAGGCAGGGTTCAAAGAATGTATCTCGCCTCGTTTAGGAATTATTAGTACTACTCCCTCCGTCCGTGATAATAGGTAATTTTGTTATTTTTTTTCCAAAATAATAGTTAGTTTTAAGACATAACTGTAATACCCGATACTTTTCAGATTTTTTTAATTAATTTATTTTGTTGGAATTTCAAATTTTCAATATAGAATTTAGATTTTCTTATTAACAAAATTTTCTTTCATATTATAAATATCTTATTTATTATAC
>CANYLF010486760.1:0-16604 GCA_948193215.1 Bocquillonia castaneifolia | reverse complement strand
AGACCTAAACCTTCATCTCCCTACTAAACCCTTACCATAAACTTTATAATTAAACCAATTAGAAGTAAATAATAACAATTAATTAAAGAAAACTTACCAATTAATACAAATTCTCTAAGCTTCCTCTTCCTCTTCTTTTCTCTCAAGAGTTTTCTCTTCTTATCTTACTCTCTCTACCAAAATCCACTAACAATAGAAATCTCTACACTCTCCACTCACTAATATCCCTTCTTATCTCTTAAAAATTCATTTTCTTCTTATTAATATGTTTAAAAATGTTTTAATTGGTGGATTTTAAAAGCTTCTTTAACTTTTAAGGCAAAAATTAAAGAAAATACCATTTACTCCCCAAATAATATATCTACTATAAAAATCACCTCAAAACTAATCTTTTCAACATATATACCCCTCCTACTCATGAATGTGATTAATGATGCATAATTAATAAAAATTAACCACACTAATGACACTAATTAATCACTAATGTATGTAATAATGTATGAGGATGTTACATATTATAATATAAGTATAATAGATAAAATATTAAATCATACAAAACTGTGAATAAGCCATATTATTCATAAGTACAAAAATTAAATTATATCCAAATCTAGTTATGTTGGTTATAAAATATACTAAATGTAAAATTTATAAATGAACTTTAATCTTTAAAGTGTAAACAGCAATTCCTCATTATAACTTAAAATTTATATTCTTAATTAATAGAAAAGATATTCTTATATAACAATAAGATAGTTAAGGTACAATGAATTTTCGATTGCTTAGAAATTTTAATTTCTAATAAAATATTTTAATTATAACAAGAACTTATTTTATTAAAGAAATACAATTCAAAAGGGATCATGGGTATTACAGTGCTGCCCTATAATAGCTAAACCAAATAATTGGGGATGTTCAAATAAGAGGTATAGAAAGTATAAAAGAAAATTTTATGGATCTAAATATGGGAAGTGTTGGCCTTAGTGGCATCAATCCATCTCATTTTGAGTTTAACAACCTTTATCTATGTCTAACTAAGTTTCTAAGTGTGTAGGTTGCCTTTTATAAAGCAAAAGTCTAGTTTTGAGAAAATCCTGTAAATCGCGCCCGTGATCAGACATATTGCGCCCGTGATATTGGAATCGCCCCCGCGACTGACGACACACCTTGCCCACGATTTACACAGCACGCCCAGGACCAAGGTCATACTTTTGGTCAAGATTTTGACGGTTCTGGATGCTTGTATCGCGCCTGCGATTGGCCAAATCGCAGCCGCGATTTCATGGAACATGATACTTTTTTGAAGGATTCTCTAGACACTAATATCGCGCCCGTGACAGGTTAAATCGCACCCACGATTTAATCAAACAGGAAGCCATTCTTAAGGGATTCTTTGGATCGTTATATCGTGCCCGCGATGAAGAAGATCGCCCCCGCTACTTCAGGAAAGATCTTAAAAGAAACTAGCCGTTGCCCGCGATCCCCTGTACCGCGCCCGCGATCTGACAATTTTCAGTGCATTTAATGCAAAAGCAACTAGACGTTAGACACACTTATGGAGTTGTTTCTACCAGCTAGTTTTGGGTATTTTGGCTACAAATACCCTTTGTAAATGTCCCTCAACTAACGACATTAATTCTTTAATAGCCAAACTCTTGAAAATTTATTTCTCATCTTTGTAATTAACTCTTGTTTGGTTTTGGGTAGTTATAACTCTGGAGCATTTGTTGCTTGGGTTGACTGAATTAGTTATCCATTATACTAGTGTCAATTCTTTATGAGTTGGGGAAACACTAGGGTTGGTTTTGGTGAGTTAGCCATTTGTAAAACTCATTGTAAAGGTTTGGGATAGCCTTGAAATCTCTTGTGTAACCATTGTGGTTTAGTGGAACCCCAAAGAGGTCTTTGGGAGAGTGGATGTAGGACAAGTTAGGTCCAAACCACTATAAAATTTTTTAGTGTTCATTTTACTTCATCTTATCTCTTTCTAAAAATTTTTATTCCGCACCAATTCACCCCCCTTTTGGTATTTCAGGAAGTATTATAAGTGAAAATATATGCCTTATAAGAAAGAAGAATATAACAAAAGGAGAATGTTTAGAAAAAGAAAAGATATAGTAGGAAAAACCTTAAAGAATGTAAATGTTGGATATGTAAAGAACAAGGACATTTTGCAAACAAGTGTCCGAAAAGAGGAAAACACGAAAACTATAAAGCAATAAAAATATATAAAGATTTAATAGAACAAGATTACCATCCCACTGAATATAGTGATTACTCTGATAATGAAATAATATATGAAATAGATAGTCAATATTCTAGTGAAGATATAAGTGATATTTCAGATTTTGAAAGTGATAGAAAAAATGAGCAATAATAAAGAAGAGCAAATAGAATCTAAAAGTCAGGAAATGGTAGATAACGAAGATATATTTAGCTATAGTCAATCTTTTGATGAAGAAAAATTTTCACAACTAAATAATCATAAGTTAAACATAACAGTTGAAGATATATTTAAAAGAACATGGTTCAATAGAATAACGAAGATAATATATATAGCTAAACATTATGAATCTACAATAGATATATCAAAACAAAAGGAAACTTTGTTATACCTCTAATAAATAAAGAAGAAATTAAGAAAGAATTAGCCAAACTACCATATAAAGAGAAGTATAAAAATTTATATTTAGGAGCAATACAAATAATAATAAAAGCACATTTTAGCTAGCCCAATTCAAATATTTTGTATGGATGATAGATAATAAATGTGTCACGACCCAAACCCGAGTACATGACCGGCGCTCGGGAACGGGAAAGCTATACGCTACCAAAACCCATAGCAAGCCTTTGATCCATAAATACCGACAATTATAAATAAAATATACCAATCTCAATATATGTAAATCACACCACAAGTAAATTTATAATGTCAAACCCATCATAATAAAATATCCAACATACCGAGCTGGTATCTCACACATCACACCACTCATAATATATCAAATAATAATCATTATTACACAACATGATAATTATATAGAAATAAATATCAACAAACGACCTCTCACACCAAACCCAAATCAAAGAATTCTATTGCAGCTCTAGAAGGAAAACCACACATATACTGAAAATAGAACATACGTCGAGTGGCCGGTGAAGTAGGAATCTGACGTAGAATCTCAACATAAGAGGTCTGGAAGCAATCCTGAAAAAAAATGGGTTGAGGGGAGTCAGACCACACTAAGTGAATCAATATCACATTTATGAAATGCAACCTAAGCCGCATGCAGTCACACAATATATATTTTACAATAATAATAGAATATACAAATAGTCATTCGCATGTATGTCACATATAATCAAACATGGAGGACAATTGAGGTAGAACACCTAATACACTTCTACCACCCATATAGCCTTTAGGCTCACTTAATCCACACATTTCACTTTAACCAATATAATCATCTAGCGCCCGAGACACCTCTCATCGAGCACGCCCCAGATATATGAAGTTATGGTCACCCGAAACACCCCTCATCGAGCACGCCACCATAAGTATATATATATATATATATATATATATATAAATGGATCGGCGCCTGAGACACCCCTCATCGAGCATGCCTCGTCCTTATACCCAAGTTTGTAAACGTACCTGACTCTTGTGTGCACACAGCCTGATGACACCTACCAGGTAGCTCATTCCATAACTATTCTCCGTTCGCAAGCACAGAATCACATATACACTTTCATCCAATCCATTCATCATAATCACATAGTATTTATAGTTATAATATATATATATATATATATATATATATCTGTGTGTGTGTGTGTAACAATATTTATAATGCACACATTTTTATATAATCAATTATGCATGATGTCTATATGATTTAATAATAATTATAAATATCAATTAATAATTTATAATATTCATATGCATTCTACGAGCAATGTGCGCTTCTGAAGTACTCGGACCTGCTCAGTCTTTCTGATTATCTATAGAATATATAAACAGTAACAGAGACTCAGAATAATGAATAAATCCTAATTTTCTTAGAAATTCTAGAATTCTATATAAACGCATCGTATATACATCGTCTTAACTCTAACGATAATCATAACTAATATTTCTAATGTCTAAACCCGACGACACATTTTACGAGAAAGTTCTACCGAAATGTCGACAGCATTTCCTTTACAAATCGGATATCTCTCCACTGTAGTGGAGCCTGTTCCTGCAAGCAAACAGACTTCTATAATCATCGCCACATACCGGGCCTACCAATTTACTCGGATTTATCATCACAAACATTACAATAATAACAAATAATAAATTTTATTTATCATTTATATATCAAACTTATCACATCGTTAAATCTATCAAATAATACTTATTTAATATCAATCAATATCAATTAATGACCTTTATATTAATCCGATATGTCTACCGTCTTAATTTGGTTTACAGTCTGATTAATTATTCGACCAGTCTATCTAATTTATTTAAATATGAATTCAATTCCAATTTAACTTATTTAACATTCTAATATCATATTTTAAGCTTAAACATTTAAATTAGATGCTTAACACGTATTTCTGAAACTTCTATACATCACGTTATAACTTCTGGGATTTTTAATTTAAAACTACACATCATATGCCTATCGAGCCTTTACAAAAGTTATCCGAAATAATTTATAGTATTTTTTTAAAAAATAATTTTGGAGGCTCGTCGGAGTGGGGCCCACAGCCACCGTAGATGGCGACGCGTGGGACCCACTCTCTGCTATTTGTGGTGGTCGAAAGGCCACCAAACTCACTAAGCAGCATCGTAAAACAACCAACAAGCCTCCAACACCCTTCACGCGCCTCCCCTGTGTCTGAAACTGACAGATCGACTCTGAGAAGGCCATCGGACTCCAAATCACCGGCGAGCTTCGTTTACCAGCCTCCGATGGTCGTTTCTATCATGGTTGGTGTCAAATCTACCCTACACGTGACAATCTACCAATTTCCCATCTCCATTCAAGCTGATGATCGTCAGAGAAGCTCAAACCGTTGAGGCCGATGGTGATGGAACTTCAAACCTTTGATTCATCTTCCACAATCCATGGCAGCCTCTGATTTTGGTGTCTATGGATAGGTCTCTTCGAGTACTACAATTTAGATTCTTGAATCGACTGAAATAGTGACCGGAGCAACGGGAACGACCGGTTGAAGATGAAGGTGCTATAATGACTATCGTAGAGGATTTGGGGTACTGCTACGTAATTAATTTCTGATGTTTTATTTTCAATTGTGCCCATCTGCCGATTTGCATATATAAAATGAAGTTTTCTATTTTCAATTTAGTCCTTTTCTTCAATTACTTCCTATCCCGAAGTCAGATTGATCCCAAATTTTAAACATAGCCTCATATAATATTTTAACACTTTTATGTAGAAAATTATATTAAAATAACATCCCAAACTATTATTTTTATTTTCCCTAAATTAAATTCAATTAATTTATTACCGGATCAATTAATTAAATTCTAAAAAAATAAATTTAGTTCCGAACTCAATTAATTAATCCTGAGTTAAAATAACTTAATTCGCATAAAATTAATGGTGAAAATCATGGGTATTACAAAATGATCCAGTCATAACAAGAAAACCTTAAATTTAAGACGGATATCTGCGACGACCGCTATATCCATCACAGAAATCACAAATTTATGATGGGGTGGTTGCAAATTTGCAACAAACACAAAAATGAAATGTAATTTGTGACGGTTAATGCACAACTATCGCAAAAGTCAGTCACAAAATTATGGTGGCAAACCTAACTTTTTGGGTGTAATATTTGTGACGGTGTTTATCACATTTGTGATGACAATCTATTGCAAAGTTTGCGATCGAAATTGCTAATCCGACACAAATTTTGGGCGCTAAAACAGTTAAAATTATAATTCAAATTGCGATGGACATTTAAAGGTTTGATACATGTCCGTCGTAAAATGTCGAATATTAAAAAAAAAACCATCTATAGGGTTTCTAGCACACATCTCTCTCTCTCTCTAAATTGTTCATTCCCCCTATCCCTCTCCCATCTTCGGTGCAGCTACCATCCCGTTCGTCTTTCGCCATACCACCTCCTCAATTGTGAGCCACCACCTGTAGACGCGTCCTCTAGTAGAAAAGAACCACCAGCAGCAGCAGATGATGGCGACGTTCTCCTCATCCTTCCTAATGACTCTGGCCTTCATCTCCTTCGTCACTGGCGACTTTCAGTTAGGTATATATATTTTTTTAATTTTTTTCTTCTTCTGTAATTAATTGTTAATTTTTTAATTAATTTTTTTGCTAATTAATAGTTAGGTTTTAATAACATATTGGATAAATTTAATTTTGATCGTTGAATACGAATTTTTAGGTTAAATAAAAATGAATTTTTAAGTTTAAATTAATTATTGGTTAATTAAATTTTATTTTATGGTTGAAATAATGTTTAGGTAAATTATAGAATTTTTTATTAGGTATGTTTATATGTTTGGGGTAATTATATATTGATTTTATTTCAATTGAATTTTTAATTATAATTATATTTTATATTAATTTTTTAGTATTCTTTTTTTAAAAAAAATTGAATTTATTAATAAAAAATAATAATATTCTGTCTATTAAAATATTAATTGTTTTAATAAATTTAATTGTAATTATAATTGATATATGTTTTTTAGGGGAGTTGATATATGTTATGTTTAGACGTGTTGTTAATTTTTGGTTGTCTTTATGGATTTATTAATTTTTTCTTTGTTTTATAGTATTATATAAATTGTATAAATAAAATGTGTATTATATAAAAAAAACATGTTATTTGATTTGTTTAGAAGAGTTGAATAATAAAAATCAAAAATAAAATAAATAGTTTGAAAAAAATAAAGAAATTAAAATATAAAGGTTGGAAAATAAATAATAGAATTGGATGATATAAATAAATAGGTTAATAAATAGTTGTTGCCATTTTCTTGTTAATTATATAAATTGTGTTAATTAGTTTAATTAATGTAGGCTTTATGTAAAATTAAACTAATAGGTTAAAAGTAAATAAACAATTGGTAAACCTCAAATATATATTTAGTTAATTACTTTAGGTATTTTTCGTTTAATGATAATGAATTTAGGGGATAATATTAAAATGAAAGATATTTTTAAAACTTTAGGTAATTGAGATAATTATAATTAAATAACTTTGGATTAATTTTTTTTTAAATTTTGAATAGGTTTTTTATATATATTGGTTCGGATTTTGAGTTTGAAGCTATTTTTAGTTGGGCTTGAGGTACAAGTAAGTAATTATTTTTGTTATGTTATGTTATTTTAATACTTAATTTTGATAATGGAATCATTTTATTCGGTTGGACTAATGTCAACTTACATACATTTTGTAGGGTGTTTGATATATTGGAGTATCCGTAGTGTTTTGCTTTTAATGAAGTAAGTTCTTTAACTCTTTTAATTATTTATAGACAATATTTAATGTTATTAATAATAAATGCTTGTTTGAGTAGATTTAGGTAGATTTAGTTTGTTTAATATCCATGTATGCATGTTTTGCTACATTTAGGATTGTGAAAGGATGAAATGTATGTTTGCATGTGCTGCTAGTTTTAGGATTGTGAAATTTGTGATATTTGAGTTTGGGTAATTTGTGGTAAACCCAGCATTATGAGAAAGTATAGAAGTGTATTTTTTTTTTGTGTAGGAATGACCCCATTTATTAGGGAGATACATCTATGTATAGGGGAAACTCTGCCGAAATTTTAGTAGATTTTACATTAGGTTTAAAATAGGTTAGAGACTATAAGTGACACAAAAAGAATGGAATTGAATTCGTCTTTCAATTGCATCCTCCTTGCATCAAAATTTTTTGATATAAAGTGTATGAACTTAAAATTAATTCTAAATTTTATTAAAAATTTGAGATATTTATTTGCATTTTCCTTGCAATGAATAAATAAAGTCAATTGAACCAGTAATCCGATTCGTGTGCATCATCCTTGCAGCGAATCAATAAATTACTCGGTTTGCATCGTCCTTGCAACCAAGTTAGCTATATTTCAATAAATATTTTAATCCAGATCAATAGCATCGTAAATGCGTCGATTGATAATGAATATAGTTGAAGTAAAATCATATAACAAACTTTGAAGATGAAGTTAAAATGATTGTTACCGGCTGTTTCAACGTGAGCATGCAATGAAATCGTAGAAATCTCGTCTAATATCCTTAGATGGAATTCTAGGATATTGGATTGTCCCAATGGACATTTCGTGAAGTTTACATTTATTTAATTTATCAAGGTACAAAATATATGAGAACAATTAGAATTTCACATGTAAAATTCGAATCATTTATTTGATTCTATAACATTATTCGCGATATATAATCAATCGTGCATCTGGAGAACCACATTGGGAGTCTGCCCAATATTCTTTTGTTTTCATAAATTGTGATGAGTTATAAATGTTAATTTCACAAATGAGATAGGGCTAAACCTTTTGAGTGCTTGCTTTAATAAGCAAGTAGGTGGACTTTTTAGGATGCATTGCGCATACAACTCAAAAATTAATATGAATCGAGTATGATTATTGTTGTTTAAATGGTTGAGCCTTCGAATAAGTTTAATTATTAAAATAATAAGGTGTGATGAGTTAAATATGAATATATGTATGTGTGTGTGTGTATATATACATATATACACACACACATCTATATGTGTGTGTGTGTGTGTACATCTATATTTATATAGACACACACACACATATACATATATTCATATTCAACTCTTTACACCTTATTATTTTCATAATTAAACTTATTCGAAGCCTTAACAACTCGTTTCGTTAATTGAAAATAATAAAACTCAATTGTTTTGTTTATTTTGTGTTTAGAAGGTCAAAGAAATAATGAGGATTTTAGTTGGATGTATGAAGTAAGGGTTGTGAATGGAAAGATATCAGTTAATTTGGTGAATATGGTTGAGCAGAGATTCAAATAGTTTACACTGCGACATCTGGAATGTATGAACGGTGAATTAATAAAGTGTCCATGTAAGTTAGTGAGCTGTCATAACAAACCATATCGGGATGTTGAGACTGTGAAACAACATTTGGCGAGGAAGGGGTTTCTTCCAGGGTATAGTATATGTGTGTGCATGTGTGTGTGAGTGTGTATGTGTGTGTGTGTCACACACACACGCACACACATATATACATATATTCATATTCAACTCATCACACCTTATTATTTTCATAATTGAACTTATGTGAAGAGTCATCAACTCATTTCGTTAATTGAAAATAATTAAACCTAATTGTTTCATTTATTTTGTGTTTATAAGGTCAAAGAAATAATGATGATAGTAGTTAAATGTATGAAGGAAGGGTTATGAATGGAAAGATATCAGTTGATTGGGTGAATATGATTGAGCAGAGGTTCATACAGTTTACACTGCAAAATCTGGAATTTATGAGCGATGAATTAATAAATTGTCCATGTAAGTTAGTGAGTTGTCAAAACAAACCATATCGAGATGTTGAGACTGTGAAACAACATTGGCGAGGAAGGGGTTTCTTCCAGGGTACACTACCTTGAATTTCCATGGTGAAGTAGAACAGAGAGTGGAGATTTCATACCCCCTGTTGATGTGAATGTAGAAGCTTTTAAGAATGAGAATGTTAATGCTTACTAGAGAATGGTTTTGGATGTCGTGGGGCTAAAATTATTTCAAAATGTTTTTCAGGCTGAACAAGTAGTTAATCAGGAATATGTTGAAGAGGATCTAAATCCTCAAGCACAACGGTTTTATGAAATAATGCAATTTGCTAAGCAGGAGGTTTGGAGTGGGAATGACACTCATTCAATGTTGTTGACACTCATTCAAGTGTCGGTATCAGGAAAGCGAGGCAGAGTATAATGAGTGAAGTCAGTTTTGTCCACAAAATGATTCCTAAGCCCAACACAATGCCTCATGATTTCTATGGCACTGAAAAATTTATGCAGGGACTGGGTTTCCCGGTTAAGGTAACCGATTGTTATGAGAATAATTGCATGATTTATTAGGGAGAGGATAATCAACTTCAAACATGTAAGATATGTGTACATCCGAGGTTCAAGCCACGGAAAAGAGGGTCTGCTAAAAGGAAGGTGAATATTCCTTATAAGAAGATGCATTACTTCCCAATTACTCCTAGTTTACAGAGGTTGTGTGCCTCTAAGGCTACTGCAGGTGATATGCATTGGCATTCATAACATGTGGAGGAAGATGGAAAGATGTGTCATCCATCGGACTCTCCAGCATGAAAACACTTCGATAGTACATTTTCTGAATTTACAAATGAAGTTGGGAATGTCAGACTTGGATTGTGTTCAGATGGGTTCCAACCCTTTGGGCAAAGTGGACAGCAGTACTTTTCGTGGCCTATTGTTCTGACTCCTTATAATTTACCTCTAATTATGTGCATGAAGGATAAGTTTATGGTTCTTACTGTTTTAGTCCCATAGCCAAGGAATCTGAAAGGAAGGATTGATGTGTTTCTTCAGCCTTTGAATACTGAATTGAATCAGTTATAGGAAACGGGGGTACAGACTTATAACTATGATAGGAATCAGAATTTTAATTTGAGAGGTGCATTGAAGTGGACGATTAGTGACTTCCCTACGTATTCTATGCTCTCATGATGGAGTACAGCTGTGAAGCAAGCATGTCCTCATTTCATAGAAGATTTAGATGCTTTTAGTTTGTCCAAAAGTAGGAAGACATCGTGGTTTAACAACCACTGTAAATTCCTACCACTAGACCATCGTTGGCGGAGGAATGTTAGTCATTTTAGAAACAACAAACGAGATACTAAATGGTTCAGAGGGGTGAGAACGAGTAAAGCTATTTTGAATGAGTTGAATTTCCTTGGTTTGATGAAGGTAATGGAGGTTGATATGGACAAGGTGAATGGCTCGATTTCAAAGACTATTAGTTGGAATAAACAGAGTATTTTCTAGGATTTGCCTTACTAGAGCAAACACCTTGTTAGACATAATCTTGATATGATGCACATTGAGAAAAATGTATTTGACAATATCTTCAACACGGTGTTGAACATCTTAGGAAAGACAAAAGACACTACTAAGTCTAAGGATGAGTTTAATGAGTATTGTAGGATGCCTCAATGAAAAAAAAGGATCAACAGAATGAGAAGTATCTTAAAGCATCCTATGTCATAGACCAGGAATCAAAGTATATATATATAGTATTTGATTGGGTGAGAGAATTGAAGTTTTCGGATGGTTATGCTTCGAATCTGGGAAGATGTGTTGATGCAAACAGGTTGAGAATGTTTGAATGAAGAGTCATGACTGTCATATATTTATGCAATGACTTTTGCTAATTGCATTGAAATAATTCTTGCCTCGTTTCATTTTGGAGTCTATTACAGAGTTGTGTTTATTTTTTAGGGAAATGACTCAGACATCTCTATTGTCTGCCTACTTAGATCGGTTGAATAATGATATTCCTATAATTCTATGCAAACTGGAACGTATATTCCCTCCAAGTTTCTTTGATTACATGGAACATTTACTTGTGCATCTAGTATTTAAAGCTAGTTTGGCTGGACCTGTCCATTACAGATGGATGTATCCATTTAAGATGTAATCAATAACAGATTTGAAATCCCAAATGGAACCTAGAGGGGGGAAGTGAATAGCTAATTAGTGCTAACAACTATAAATCAAAAATTAAAAGCAGAAATAAAGCAAGACAAGCGATTAATAGTGGTTCGGCCAAGGGTGCCTATATCCACTTTCCTAAATCTCAGGTTTCCACTAATCAATAGTAAATACAAGTGTTTAGGATCACACTCAACCTTATAATAGTGATTTTAAGGCTAACCACCTAACCTATCTAAACCACCCATTATGTTCACTCACTAAAACCCAAGTCTCAAATGTTTCCAAGGATAACACTTAAACCCTTCACAAGATATCCTAACTATCTCACAACACACTAAGATTCCATAAAATAAATAGAGCTTACAAGGCTCAAGCTTAAAGTAATAAAAGATTGATTTTTGCAAGAACAAGCTTAAAACACAATTGTGCCTTTTGCCCTGTTTGAGTAATTCCTGTAAATTGCTTAAGGAAAAGTTAGATACATGACTTAGAGGATTATTGTATACATCAAAAGGGATCTTGGATCAACAATCTTCCCCGTTTTGATGTAGACAATACTCCCTAAGGCAAAGATAGTGAGGTTAGGAGGTAAAATGCTCCCCCTCAAACCAAGAACATATAAAAACAATTAAGAGAATATAAGGGAAAACCATTCACATATATTTATAAAATAGATAAATAAACATCCACATCCAGGTTTTATAGGCCAACAACACTAGGCCATAAGATACAAACCATCAAAGCCAAAGAAACAAATGCAATGCAATGCAAACAAGCAACAAACTTCAAACATCTTCTCCCCCTTTGGCTACATCAAAAGGGGTCTCCAATAATCCACATCAAGCATTTGGAGGAGGTTGAGAAGATTCACCAAAGTTCAATCCCCGAATAAGTGTCTCCAAGCCATCAAGGCGACTTCCAAGCGATCAAACCTTGCATCATTGTGAGCTTGAAAGTTTTCAATGTGAGTGGATAAAGCAACAATGTCTTGAGTCATCTTGTGAGTGACTTGGTTGAACCGACAGGAAAACCCTCAGAAAGTGTCATGGAAGTCATCGGATGTCAATGTAACTGCTTTCGGTTGATAATCCTAGTCTTCCTCTTCGTCATCATCAACCTCCATGTCGACTTCTTCCTCTAGACCTTCATCACCAATAAGAGCATCTGGAGCATAGACATGAGTCTCTATAACTACATCTTCAGCTTGGATGGCGTTAATAACCAATTCTTTATCCTTGGTGACCCCGGGAGTCTCTTGCAACCCTCTATGAGCACCACCCCAATGCATAAAGCTCTTATTAGCCTTGTGAAATCCGAGAACTCCAGCTTGATGAAAGTACTCAATATCAAAAGAATAGGTGGTTGCAATGTTGCCATTGTTGATGTCCTTCACATTCTTGATTGCCCCAATTACTAGTGCAATATTGGACACAAAATCACCAACATAGACCTTAGCATCTTTGAAGTTGGCGATTTGCATCAAATTATCAATGAGAAATTTGTTGGTTTCCACCTTCCTACCCTCCAAAGCACACCATATGAAAAAAAGGTAGGCTTTGGTGACTTTTTCAGTACTCTTACCTCTCACATTGAAAGAATAAGCAATCACACGGTGCAATACCCATAAAGGTAATGAAGAGAGATAGGAGGAGTCATGCTTACTATTTAGCCACTGTGGTACATTTGTAGAGACTTTGGTCCAGAAATCCTAACCTCGAATGCGTCTGGAAAGGTAGTATAGCCAATAGTAGGAAGTTTGAAAATCTTACAGAAGGAATCATACCTAATAGTGTAGACCTTTCCTCGAATCATAAATTGGGTAATGTAGTGTCCTTCCGGAGCCCTTGGATTCAAGTACACATAGAATGTAGCCAGAAATTCACATGTGAGTGCATGTTCTTGTAAATTGGGGATGGAAGTGAACTTTCCCTTGCCCAAAGCATCTACCCATGCCATAACTTGATCCTTAACCCCAAGGCAAGCCAATGTATTCTTGTAAAGGACATGGCAGGGCTCAAAAGATCTCCTACTAATGATTTGGAACTTGTCCTTCTACTCTTGTGTTATTTCAACAGTCTGAATAGAGCCTGATCTTTGAGCTCTAGGTAATTAAGACCTAGAAGGAGGAGGAGGTAGAGGAGGGTCTTGAATCTGATGCTCTTGAACTTGTTCTTTTTGATGGGCGGTAGTAGTGGTAGTCTTCACCCTATCTGATCTCCTTTTTAGTGGAGGAGGCTTGGAACCCTTGGTTCTTGAAGAGTGACCAATGGATTTGGTCCTTGGAACTTTGTTGCTTGGTGAACTCATGGTGAATGATGAATGAAGTGCAAATGATGAGTGTATATGGGGAAGGAGTGAGAGAAATCAAAAGATAAAAGGGGGTTTTTATTTTGGAAAACCTAGAGGGAAAAGGGGGAGTGTAGAGAGTGAAATGGAAGAGGAGAGGTTTTAAAAACCAAAAAATCATTTCGTATGCTTCAGATGAGTGTGGGTAACAGTTACATGTAGCTACTCCTCTTTCTTTCCCTCGAAAACTGTTTTTAAAAACCGTGAAAAGTCATGTCTGCCCGATATGCATGATTGTGTGCAATAGACGCATGATCATGTGAAAGAACGCACGATCGTGTCAAGGTCACACGATCATGTGAATATAGCACATGGTCATGCATGCTAGAAAAAGATGAAAAAAGCTGTGAAAAGCTCATGTAAAGGCCAAAAAAACCTTTTGACATGACCTGAGAGTGATAAAAATCAAAGAAAAGAGGTTTAAAAAACATTTTGATCAACCAAAATCATAAGAGTTCATGAATGATCATGGACTATGAATACTCTAACAAAGAGATGCACCATCAACCATTCTAAGTTCACCTTTGATGAAGTTTATACGAGCCTCAGATAAGGGCTTGGTGAAAATATCAGCTAATTGGTTGTTGGTATCAATAAACTCTAACACAACATCACCATTTTGGACATGATCATGCAAGAAATGATGATGAATATCAATATGCTTTCTCTTAGAATGTTGTATGGGGTTTTTAGAAATGTTAGTGGCACTAGTATTTTCATACCTAATTGAGATAGGTGAAACACCATAGCCATAGTCCTTAAGTTATTGGTTGATCCACAAAACTTGTGCATAACAACAACCCACAGTCACATACTCTGGTGGACAAAGCCACTGATGCTTTTTGCTAAACCAAGTTATGAGACTTTGCCCAAGCAATTGGCAAGTACCAGAGGTACTTTTTTCGCCTATAAGGATTTTGGTAAAGTCCAAATCAGAGTAAGCAATGAGATCAAATGAAGCATGTTTCAGATACCAAAGTCCTAAATTTAATGTACCACACAAATACTTCAAAATGCATTTAACGGCATACAAGTGGGACTCTCTAGAGATGATTGGAATCTAGCATATAAACACACACTAAACATGATATCCGGCCTACTAGTGGTAAGGTAGAGGAGTGAGCCAATCATACATCGATATAGTTTTTCATCAATGGGTTTACCACTTTCATCATTAGCTTTGTTGTTATGGCCATAGGAGTCATATTTCACTTGCTAGTATCCATTCCAAAATGTTTGAGAAGCTCCTTTGTATACTTTGCTTGATTAATGAATTTTCCATCTCTTTCTTGCCTAATTTGAAGGCCTAGAAAATACTTGAGCTCTCCATCATGCTCATTTCAAATTCCTTTGTCATACAAGTAGAAAACTCCTCACACAAAGATAAGTTAATGGCACCAAAAATTATATCATCAACATAAATTTGCACTATGAGGATGTGTTCACATTTTCTTTTTATTAAAAGAGTGGTGTCAACTTTTCCTTTTTGAAAACCATTTTGAATTAAGAACTTGCTAAGCCTTTCATACCAAGCTCTAGGAGCTTGCTTCAATCCATATAAGGCTTTAGTAAGTTCAAAAACATGATTTGGAAAAGCATGATTCTTAAAACCCAAAGGTTGTTCAACATAAACTTCCTCCTCAATGAAGCCATTAAGAAATGAATTTTTAACATCCATTTGAAAAAGCTTGAAATCCATGAATGATGCAAATGCAAGAAGAATGTGAATGGCTTCAAGTCTAGCAACCAAGGCAAATGTCTCATCAAAGTCAATACCCTCTTCTTGATTGTATCCCTTAGCTACTAGTCTAGTCTTGTTTCTAGGAACTAAATTCCACACCTTGTTTTAGTTCCATACCTTGTTTCTCTCAGAATTGATTGAGTTCCTCTTAATTCTCATCATTGAGTGCCTCACTAATGTTCCTTGGCTCAATTTGAGAGATAAAAGCTAGATTGTTGAGGGTTTTGAGTTTTAGTCTAGTGCTTACCCCTTGTTACGTATCCCCAATGATGAGGTCCTTTGGATGATCCCTTTTGAGTTGCCAATCTCTTGGGAGGTCATGGATGGATGATGATGTAGCTTAGAGGTGAGGTGAATGTTTCTCATTTACTTATTGTTGACTTGGACTAGCATCTTCTTCTTTTGAATTTTATTGAGGAGCAACAACCATTTGTAAGTTGTCTTGACTTGTGTCACTTGATTCTCCTTGCTCCTTGGTCAAGTCAAGTCCCTCCATGGCTCCTACAAAATCATCAAAAGTAACCTTTCCCTGATCAAGTGTGCTGGACTCATCAAACACCACATGCATAGACTCTTCTACAACTAAGGATCTCTTGTTAAAGACTATATAAGCTTTGCCAGTGAGAGCATAACCAAGAAAGACTCCTTCATAGGTCTTCGAATCAAATTTCCCAAGGTTGTCCTTGATGTTTAATATGAACCATTTGAAACTGAATAATCTAAAGTATGAAATTTTGGGTTTTCTTCCCATCCAAAGCTCATAAGAAGTTTTATTTGTCAAAGGTCTTTTGTAAACA
>CANYLF010486369.1:0-16565 GCA_948193215.1 Bocquillonia castaneifolia | reverse complement strand
TATTGCACGGTGAATGTGTATATACATTTTTGTTTTTGAAGAAAATATTTTGATATTGTGAGGTAGATGGACAGATAAGTCAAAACTGAACCAATTTTTCCATATTGTTTCCAAGCCCCAACCACCTAACCTAATCCCTGCACTCTAATTATTGATAGCTTGATTTTGGTCCCTATTTTAAATTATATAAGGTGCATTATTTTTGGCCTTAACTGTATAATTCCAATGGCTCTAGTATCTAATATCTAATTTGTTAGGCATATACGTGTACTTCACCAGCTATACACATATAGGATTTTTGTAAATCAAAAGAATGAATTATAAAAATGACACTACAATTGCCAGCTGAGTAATGTTCTACATGTAAATGATGTTGAACAATGTGAAGATTGATTAATGTTCCAAAATTGCTGTGTATAATGAATCTAAGATCTCTATTAGTACTAATTTACCAAAAGATAATAGCACTAACTAGAATTAATTGTGGTTCCTTTGTTGTTAAGATTATCCGCAAGCAAAATCTTTACTGTCAAGCACTTGAATGCACTTCAGTGACAGATCTACTCAATTTTGTTGAATTCTTCTGTAATCTGCACCTTGTTCTAGCCCTTTTGCAAACATTCAAGCAGGGCAGTACTCCTGAGTCAAGCTGCTGTCTTCTCTTATCAGGTTTTACCTTGTCCAAATAACAATCAACTTCTTTTCCCCTCGCTTTAATCTCTACAGTTTCCTTGATAGCTAAGGAAGTTCTTCTAGCACCTCCTCCTTGCCACTGAATGTCCATATTCTGTCACATAAAGTAGAAAAACATGTTTAGTAAATGACAAGGCTGAAATTTATGTAATAACCCCAGCAAATGTAGATCAGGATTTTATTTCAGGCCTTACCTTGCTGCTCGGAATGCATTTCCTTTTAGCGCAAGAAATCTTTGCATTTGTCTGCAGGCCATCAATATTGTCACATTTTGAGTCTTTTTGAACCTTCTGCGATGAAATAACCTTCTCCAATCTCTGAGTCAAGTCTTCCATGTGCCATATGTTCTCCCTCACAAAAAGGATACGTTTGCCTCCACACGGACAATATAGAGACCTGATATCTGAAATAACCAAGCGGAAGAACAGAAGCATATGTAGTATAATTTCCTAAGTGAACATTGGATAGCAAAGCAAAAGAGTGATGCTCATGTCTGCAGAAGTGATATTACAGAAACTGAAATAGGTAGATACTAAGATTAAAATCTCAAAAACAGTTTTCTTTTACCATGAAAATGGCAGAGGAGATGATAGCACAGGTTGCACTCCAGGAAAACCAAGTAGCAGTCGCGTTTACAGGTTTGACAAATAACAGTTCCATGAGAATTTGGTAACAACATTGATGAATTTGTTAAGTTATCCACATTATTCTTTAGCTTCCAAAAAGCGTTATTGAAACCCCGCATGTGATATACAAAGGAAATCTTTACAGAATTACTAGGGGCCAATTCTGCAGACAAGTGATCAAAATCTTCATTTTTCAAAAAACGAGCTATTTCTTTACATAGAATTTCTTCACATGGAAGTATTGCCATGATACAATTACGAGCATATAGCTTGCTCGCTAGTGCCCCAAAAGGAAACCAATCGTGGATTGCAAAGTTTACTGCCTCTCCACAATTGAAACCTGAGATGGATACAGGGGTCAGGGTAAAGGAATAGATTGATCGCATTCAGCATGTAAAGAGAATAAAAATTGAAAAAAATAGCCATATATAGGTACATAATAAAATGTAAAATGTAGAGAATTTTCGTACCATTACTGAACCCAGCATGATATGCTCTAGGAAAGGTGACAACAAACTCCCCTGGCATCTGCACAGCCTTATAAACTGGAACACCATGTTCTAGCAATATACTTGGTGGAAACATTGTTGTTTTCTCTGCAATTTCTTTAAAAACTCCATCCTCATCATCAATTAACCACATGTTATTAGCAAACACATGATCCAGTGCTACTTTTTCAAATTGTAGAGCTGCATTTCCTGGAACACCATACCATGTTTTTGGAGCGCCAGTGTGATGATAATTCATGCTGAGATTGGAAAATATGAGGTAATTGAAAACCAATACACTTGAGAACTCGGCAGAGACAAAAAAAAAATACTCAAACAGAAAATTTACCTGTATAGATAGTGATCTTCTACATGCCATGCAAACATACTATAAAGCATTCCGATGTAAAGCATAGGATATGTTATTCCCTGAATATAAATATTCTGATGTTAAAAAAAATCTGCTCAAAAAATATAGTTAGAAAAGAAAAATTGATAAAGGCAAAAGAAATCATGTCCATACTGGAATTTCATGTTCAACCAGATGTAATAGAGAGTTGGGCAGCTTTGGCAGATTCTGAAAACCAAGAAACAAACACTAATTTGAGCAAACATTGAAGAAAGGTCATGCATAATAAATGCAAATTACAAATATAATATTGAATAAAAAACTCACTGTTAAAATTTGAATGACAAAATAATAATACCTTCAGGTTCCATTTGCTTGCCCCTAGTTGATCATCAGGATCAATAGAAAAGGCACTACCATCAACATTTACTGCATATTCTACAACTTCTTTGTTTCCACTGGACATTTGGAGCCAGAAATTCTTCTCCAAATATTCAGGAGAAACATCTCTAACATGAGGGAATCTTTGGATGAATACTTCATGTGCCATACTCTTGAAAGAATTGAAAGTATGTTGTCTGTGGAAAGCAACAAGCTCAAACAAACAAGAAAGGTGTACAACAGAGAAGACGTGTTGCAAGTGTTTTGTGTAACATCATAAAGAAAAATAAACAGAAAAGGCAGCATTCAAAATGTCTGTGAAACTGAGATTTGAGAATCTACATTGTCCTGAACTCACCTTTCTCCTTCTGAGAAAGTGACCTTGTCATCTACATCCCACTCTGGAAGCCGAAGTGGTTGCACATAAGTTTGAAATTTGAAATCGTTTAGTACCTCAGAAGCTGGAACAGAAGCCTTTATAGGCGACACTATCTTGCAAATTCCTAAATTTGAATTTGTAATATGTTAAGCAATGCCATGGAAACATTCACAAAAGTATGAAAATAAACAGGTTACAGAAACATTTGTACATTTCTTATAAAAAATGTAACTTACATGACAAGAAAACAAATAAACGATTAGTATTAAAATATTTCCACCATATTCAATGATAATCAGTCAAAACTCAGAAGCAGTTTTGATCATATCAGGAGAAAAGTTTAAAATAAAAGTAGCATTCGTCATGCTTTTCACTTTTCAGTTTACCTTTCATCTATGCAAATCTATGTGACTGACAGATCTAACTTTCACAGCCTGTCAAAAAGACTGGCGTCTCAAAACACAATAGAAAGCATGAATATAAATATCACATACCATACTTGGAGGCTTCTGCAGAAATTTTCAGCAGATAATTTACAGGGTCCTCAAACTCCTCAATAGTTGGATGGAACACAGGACATCCTGAAATTTTATCCGTCCAATCGAAATCATTCAGGTCATGCTTCTTTAAACTGGACTTTGAAGTGGTATCTTTTCCAATTAAAGGCCTGTTAGATTGACAGAATGTACTCTTCCTGGTCCTTGGTCTTCCTCCACATGACATGAGGGATTTTGAAGCATTTTGTCTGCTAGTTGTTTTCATTGCGTTTCCAAAAGCAACTTCAGACATACCAGTAGATTTCAGTATAAAAAATTCTACAAATGCTTAGGCCTTTTTCTTACCCTAGCACAATACTCTCCTCTTCTCACCTACAAAGTAAATAAGCAATGAACTTCTCATCATATGCTCACTGTACAGACAGAGTCCGAAAAGATATCTCAAAAAATAAATACAGGGCATTCAGATTAGGCATAATGCAAATGACTCCGCTATGTTTAGCAGATTATGTTAATCATACTTGTTGTGTAATTCCCAAATATGCATCGAAACCGGTATCAATTTGAAGAAATTATTGGCTTCCAAATATATATAAGAAAAGATGAGACAGATGCATGGATTTTATAATTCGCAAGTCCAACGAAGCAGTGAGCTGAGATTACCAATTCCTACAATTATTTTACTTACCTTATAAATCATGGAAGATGCTAGCCCTTTATTCCTGTAAAAAAAGTTCATCATATATGTATCAATAAAGTATGATTTAGTATCAATTTCATACACTAATTCAAAAAATAACATCCGCCTCCTTTCCTAACAGGAAGGAGGAAAAACAAAACAAAGATATATGATCTTTAATGTGCCAAAAAAGTTAACAAAATCTAACAATACACCATGAGTTACAGCATTAGGTAGTAGCATAGTGATAAATAACATTATATCCTTATTTGACCACAATCAGATTTAGCCAAAGATTAACACTATCAAAGCATTAAAAAAAACTCTCCCAACCAACTAATCATCTTCTAGCGGTAGTGCTTTCTAGAGCCTGATTCTACAGTCCACATTCCACAAGGCTCGAATTTAAGACCTTACTTAAGTGAGAAGAAGCCCATGTCATGACTCGATCGAGGGAGCACTGTTTGAACAATGCACTCTAACAACAACTAGAGATTCTCTCTTTTATTCAAATCTACATTTGCATTACCAAGAAAGTAACCCCCACTATAAAATCCCACATGCATAGTCAAGTGGTAAGATATCATAATCTACTTGCGAGGCCTAGTTGGAATCCCCTCTTCTCAATCCCAAAAACCCACATTAAATAATTAATTATAAACATTAAATTCAAATGTATATACTTCCCCAATTACAATTAAAAACTAGAAATTGCAAGCATTGCATTTGTTACAAAATCAATGCTATACACAAGTAACATAACACCCACAAACAAGTGATCAACAAGAAAGATTCGACTACAACCAAACTACACAGGCTTACACTTAAACTTAAGGAAATTTAAATTAAAAAAAAAAAAAAACTAATTGGGTAACGAGAAAACTAAAGGAAAAGCAAATCAAAGTATCAAAAGAAATAATTTTGTTAATTATATATTAATCGAATAACAGTGCATTTTGTATGTATATTTTGCTGACAAGAAACTAAATGGAGAATATAATGTATGTACCGGTTATATTTTTAACAGGGTATACAAATAATTTTCCTCCAGGTAAAAAGATTTTCCGGGAAAGTTGAGGAAGCGGAGGAAAGAAAGAGAATTCGAATTGTGAGTGTTTTTTGTGTGTGTGTGTGTTTGGTGGGCGAGGGGCTTTTATAGGTTTAGAGTGTAAGGGTGCGAGCGTCATATTTGATGCCTGACACGTAAATTTTTGAGAAAAGTACGTAAAAGTGCCTGTGGTTTTACTGATTTACACTTAGATGTAGGTGATTTTTTTTGTGACAGATAGGGGTATGTGCTTTACTCTGTTAACATATAAGGGTACCTAACCATAACACCATTAAAAAAATGTTAAGTGAAAAAAAGACATACTTTAAAGTGTCAATTGGTGAAATCATAGACCTTAAAGTGTCAAACAATGAAACCACAAGCCACTCTTTTTTAATTTAACTTACTACATGACGATACATTCTTTTAAGCTAATTAAACAAACAATCTAGTTTTGAACGATGTTAAAAAATCATCCTAGTTTATAATGAAAAAAAATCCATAAATACATAAAATATAATCAATATCAATTTACTAAAAATATATTGATTATATTTATTAAAAATATACTTATTTTTACGAGCTCATGTATGAGCCAGGTAATGAGCTCATAACCAAGCCATGTCACGAGCTCCTAACCGAGCCAAGTCATTTGTATAAGATGCAAATAAAATATCTACAAAAATCTTAGCTAGATTTAATCTACCATATTATTTATATACTAAATAAATTATATCCGTTTATGACATTTAACCGGCTCAGTTAGGAGTTCGTGACATGGCTCGGTTAGGAGCTCGGTAGATGGCTCACTTAGGAGCTCGCGAACTGGCTTGTACATGAGCTCGTAAAAATAAATATATTTTTAATAAATATATATTGATTATATTTTATGTATTTATGGATTTTTTTTCATTATAAACTAGGATGATTTTTTAACAAAGTTTAAAACTAGATTGTTTGTTTAATTAGTTTAAGAGAATTTATTGTCATGTAGTAACTTGAATTAAAGAAAGAGTGGCTCATGGTTTCATTGTTTGACATTTTAAAGTCTGTAGTTTCACCAATTGACACTTTAAGGTATGTCTTTTTTTCACTTGACATTTTTTTTTATCGGGGTTATGGTCAAGTACCCTTATATGTTAACGGAGTAAAGCACGTACCCCCTATCTGTCATAAAAAAAACTACGTACATCTAAGTGTAAATCGGTAAAACCACATACCATTTTTATGTACTTTTCTCTAAATTTTTTTCCTACTCCGCTTGTAATAAATTAATAATAAAGGTAACTATTATTTCCTCAAAGTACCACCTGAGGTTTAAAAAATATATTATATCCCTCTTAAGTTTGACATATTGTTTAGTACCACCCTAAGATTTAAAAAATATACTACTGCATCTCTGTAGTTTGGTTCCGTTGCACTAAAATGTCTTTCTATTAGAATTTTCTTAATTTTATGTTTGTCAAATCTTAAAATGAGAGTAGTAGTCAATATAAATAATATAAATTTCAATAATATCCTAGAAACACTAATGCGGTAATTTCATTGGTTTAAAATTACATCGTTCCTTTTTCTCATTCATAAAAATAATAATTAGGGCTCTTAATATTAGGGTGACCCTATTTTCAGAGCAAATATTACTAGGGTCAAAGCAATATTTTCTTAATTGATTTTACAATCTAATTTTGTTAATAAAATAGATGGTTTCCTAAAAAGAGTATTTTTTTTTGAAAATTAAATAAAATAAAAATAGTGGTGCCATTATTATGAGAGATAAAAGATATTGTGAACATATTTAAAATTGATACCTAAGTTAATCATGGCTAGTTGGCTAATGTCTCAAGAAAAAAAAAAGTAGCCACACTATATTTCCTGGAAAAAAACAATAACATTTGTTAGCATTTATTCTTTTCACATTAGATTTTTGCAAGTATAAATTAAATTTATTTGCTTTTGATGTAAAATAAATAAAAAAAAGGTTAGAATTTTAACAAAATCAAATGAGACAGTGATTAGGAGTTTTTTTACTGGGAAAATAAAATAAAAACAAGAAAAAAATTGAAAACCATAAAAAGTTCAAAAATCTGGAAGCACATATATTAAAAATAAAGATGATATTTATTAACTTAATTAATACAAAGATAATAAATTCAATTAAGAAAATATTGCTCTGATACTAGCAATATTTGCTTTGAAAATAGGGCCACCCTAATATTATATTAAAAAATTCAATAAAAAATGGGTTTCACTTTTAAAAGAACATTCACTTAATTAACTTCATGAGAGGAAAGTACTTGAATATGAAAAAGGAAATAAACGATGTGATTTTAAACCAATTAAATCACTACATTAGTGTTTTTTGGGATATTATTGGAATTATATTGTTTATGTTAACTCCTACTATCATTCTAAGGTTTAAAAAATGTAAAAATAAGAAAATTCTAATAAAAGGATATTTTAGTGTAACGGAACCAAACTAAAGGGTTGCATTAGTATATTTTTTAAACCTCATCGTGGTACTATATAATATGTCAAACCTGAAGGAAAAATAGTGTATTTTTTAAATTTCAAAGTAATAATAGTATAATATGTCGAACATGAGAGGGAAATAGTATTTACCTCTAAATAATAATAATAATAATAATAATAATAATAGGAGAATTCTTTGTAAAAGGAAATGTTATTTTGTGGGCTAGTAGTGGGCTTCTAGTGAGGCTTCATAGCCCAATTAGAATTTTTATAAATAAGTTACTTTTTGTTAAGGGAATATATATGGGGGAGCGGGTTGGGTTAGTTCGGTTTATAGTTTGACATTTCAATATTCAATCCAACTCATAAATAGCAGTGTGAAAAAAAAAAAATACAAACCAATACAATTCACCAATCTCAATAAACTGTGATTTTAGTTGGGGATTGGATTGGATCGGTTTAAATTTACGGATTGGGCAGTTTTTGAACATCCTACTATCAATAATGAAATGGATTGTAGCAAATTTGAAATATGTATATAAGCTTAAGAATTTGAAATTTCTTCCTAGAGTATGAGAAGTTGAATGGTGAGTTTAATGATTACCTGTTTCAATATCTTTTAACAGGACGTTTTTGGGTGCTGGGCATGAGAACTCTGTTTGCTTATTTGTTTAGGACTTGCTTTCATTTGGAATTTTTTTTTTTTTGTTAATGTTGGTTATTTTCTTGGGATTCTTGATGGTTTTATTAAAATACTACATTGAATGAGAAATTGTTACTGAACATTAAAAAGGGAAAGAGAGAGTCATTGAAAATTGCAGGATAGATCAATTTCAGACTACCTAGTGTGTTCCCTACCGTATTAGCTAGTCTAGTTCATAAATTTGGAGAGAGGAGAATTAATAGAGGTTTGTATGTTATGGAAAGTTGATAAATCTATACCTAAAAAAATGATTGATAAACCCTACCCAAAATAGAACCTTTTGAAGAGCAGCATTGAATATAAGAACATATTTGTCGGAATTTAGACAGAAGAGAGGAGAAACAACACAACAAGAACAAAGTAGCTTTAGAAACAGCAAAAAAAACTGATGGCTTCTTCCTTTTTTTCATCATTTTCATAAGCAAATTTTTACACGAGTCTCTCCTCTCTCACTTCTCTCCTCTCAAAATTTTTCTTACTTTTACACAAAAGAGAGACGCGTGCATAGCAGAAATATCCAGGCCATATAGTTTATAATTCTGATACAATCTAATCCGAGTCTGAAGAAACGTGATAATGATCATCAAGTGTTGCGACCGTTTTATATAGTTCTTCTTCAATTTCTCCTAAATCATCCTTTGCTAAGCCCCAGCTTCCAAGCAATTCAGTCTCAGGCGCTTCTCTCTCAATTCCATATTTACGAAGATTTTAGAGTCTGTTTTCTAGAAATGGCAAAATAGCAATGCTTGAACGTAGTCTAGCTGCCATGGGCATGGAATGGACATCAGTGATCCCCTCGATGAGGAACCTGGAATTGGAGTGCTCAAAAGCTGTCCATGCTGGCCTATAAGATCACCAAAGATTGAAGGAAATGGCAAAGGTATCAGAAGAGGGCAAACAGCTACTGACAGATGGCAGAATTTTGGCCTCATTAATGCATGTTCATAAGCCTCATTAACTGTATCTGTTACTTCAGAGACTGAAGCCTCGCAACCTCCTATATAGAGATCGACAACAAACACAATAAACAAACAATTATTAAGAGCGTAATATGCATGAATCGTAATTAAGGTAGATGGGTCGAGAACTAAAACCCATTTTGAGCCATGAAGACTACTAGAGAGCCTCTTACGTGCAAAAATAGAAAAAGTAATCAAATATTTTCTTTTAACAATATTTACTCTTCCTTGTAATAACATCTTCTCCCTAGTGACAGAAAAAGCCTCCATATCTCACGATTTTCACAGAAATAGCGCATATATGTAGATATAAGAACTGTATTTTGTAATATCAAGCACTAAAGCAATGAGAAATCATTCTTATAAAGCACTATGACACTTTTTGAAAGGTGTACAGCCATCTCCCTATTTAATGCATTGTAAAGCTGCACATGTAATGATATTTCCAACCAAAAACAGCAGAAAAAAAATAACTGCTGTTACAAAGCATATCCAGCATCAACTAGCAGATTGAGATACTGAAAAATGTGAAATTTCAACTATCATCTCCAAAAATGCATTTTTAAATCCTAGCCAGTATACCTGAGCCAAAGGTCCCATGAACAGTCATAGATTCCACTGCATGCAAATCTTCCGCGTCTGCTATCTCTTGTGTCGATGAATGTAAATTCCCAAGAAAAGATTGTTCAACTTGTTTCCCTGGGTTTACCATGTCAAACAATTAACCAAAACTTGAGACCAAAAAAAGGACCTGGACAAAAGGTTACAGATAAATACCTGATACAGCAGGTGCTGGCAGTGCAACATCCATGATGATTGCTCTATTCTGTCTATCTTGCCCAGTTAACATCTGTACCAGATCATAAACATTCACAGCACCAGAAAACCAACCAGAGTCTGCAGAGGGTCCAAGTAACTCCATCCGGAAGGGGAGACTAATAGAGTGTAGAGCAGCAGCATAAACTGCACTGCAGTGGTAGGGCTTCTCGTCCTTTATGCAGAGATACGTAGAAGCTTTGCCTTCAGAATAGAGGGAAGGAAACCAGAAAGGAAAACATACTTACAAAAAGGTTAAAAAAAATGCTGATATTAATCAGGCAAATAAGGCTAAAATGTATTATAGCAGAAAACATGTAAACCAAGTGAAAAAGGGTAAAGAAACCTAGTTTATGAAGAGTTCTTCAAAATGATGAAGTGAAGTGACAATGAACTAGTAATAAAATAAAAAACAATGTAAAACATTTTGAGAAAGAATAAAGTCATCTAAACACAAGTTTACTCACTTCTACTTAGGAAGGGTAAACCAACTGGCACAATCATTTTGCAAGAGGATGAAAGTTTTGAAAAAAACTTACATCGTGAAGGTCTCTAGAAACTGATTGCTTTCAGTCTCTAGGAGCTATATGAGAACCAGGACCTCTGACAGAATAGAGCAAAACAGGTGTATGTGTGTACTCATCTGCAATGTTTTCCAAAAAATCTGCAGCCAGCACAGAGAAACCTCCAGAGTCATCAACAATGAATTGAAAACCCAGTAAAATTAGACAAAGATTTAACATTGAATAAAAGGTTGCATATGGATCAATTAAAACATATGCTTCAAATCAAAAAAGAGAAGAGATAGATGTAATGACTCCAACTCAGAATCAAAGACAGGAATTAAAATCCTCTTGATCCCTTAAAAGACAACTATGTATTAACCTAGTCACTCATCTAATGGGTTCAGTAGCTGATCCAAACTCCAGAGGAGAGAATAAGAAACAAACCATCACTAAAATGCCAAGAATTTTTCTCTCTTTTCTAAAAAAGAAACAAAAATTGAAAAAAAAAAAACTTCTAAGTTCATATTGCAACCTCAATGCCAGTCAGTTTTTTTTTACAATCTTGCATACCTGAATATGGTCGCACTCTTCTACAAAAAAATGCAGCCTCTCAGTTACTTCTTCCCCTCGTAAACCCTCAAAGAATATATACCTCCCAGCTCCATAATTTTCAGATTCCCGAGTATCCATCCATGATCCATATATTTCATACAAACTCTTCGGATGATATTGCACCTTTGAGAAATCTGTCCAATACTGGACACTATTTTCTAAACATTCAACTATATCCTGATCTTTAATTTCTTGTGCAGCACTATTCTCCTTGTTGGTGCCATTGTGCTTCAAACTCTCTTGCTCTTCCTCATGCAAACTTTGCAAGAACAAATTCTTCTTTGAAGGCTCAGATGCATGAGTGGAGATGTCGCCTGTCCTGCATATTATTCTTGGACTGGTCATTAGGGTACACCACAAAAGAGCAACCGAATATGTCTGAAAATTGCCAAAAATTGGATCAAGAGTGTCCAGTGTTTGACAGAAAAAAAACATAACACATGATATTTCTTACTATTTACTACAAAATTTAAAGGAGCAGAACAAAATAATTCATTGTTGATGCTGCAGTTTTGAACTTCTGATACAAAGAAAGAACCAAATTGAGTAACTATGAATAAAAAAAAAAAAATACGTCAGTTAAAAAACAAAAATGTGAATGCAATTGCATAGGAGGAGAAAATGATCCATTCCATGAGTTTTCTTTTTCTTTAAGTGGCTAGTTCATGAATTGATACTAACAGTCTCACCATGTGATAACTTCTGATGATGATGAGCCCTCGTAAAGAGTACCAAGTGAACTCACTGATCCAAGAGACCCTGCAGTTTTGGACAGTCCAACTACAATTAATTCACAGCCAACTTTCTTTGTAAGGAGGCCTAAGGGCAATATAATTCCTCTAATACAATTAACATAGATCATTGTTTGAGCTAAACCCTAAGGCCTCTCCACAAAGCAAACACTTGTAGGAATTCAGCATTAGACTTCCAAGAAAACTACTGAACACAGTGGCAGATTTACATATAATTAAGTGGGGTACTTATTCTACAAAAAGGACCCCATAAATATCTAGAAAATAATACCTATAAACTTATTATATACACGCACACACACACACACCTCAAAACCTATTTAATAGATTATATATATATAATCTATTAAATAAATTGACATGGTTTTGAGGTGTGTACGTGTTTGTTCCTGTATGGTGTATGGTGTATGTGTTTTCGAAATTAATTAAAAAAAAACTACAATGCAAGTAAAAAATTTCATATTTTATAGTCCAGCTCATTTATTTATGAACCTCATCATACAGAATTTCTGGAACTGCCACTAACTGAACACTAGATATATTACGGGATTCGTATCTTAAGTGTTCCAATATCAATAATAAAACATATCTTCTAGACTTCTAGAACGCCAGTAAGTATTATCCATATGAGATAAGGGATTTATAAAATCTTATATGCATATTGATATTTGATAAAAGTTGAAACAGATGTTAATACAAAATAGATCATGTTCAGACAAAAAAAAACAAGAAGAAAAAAATCTAGATATGGACTTTCCAGCTTTGTACTTGAATAAATTACCTTGATCATTTATGGAAATAAGGCGGGAAGTATAAGTAAGGATGCCCTGCACAAGGTTAAGCAACAGTGATGCAAGTATTATATGTCCATGGAAAAAAAGCAAGTCAATGAAGCAGTTGCAATTTGAATCCACTATGATGCTAAGATAAATTGTCACAATGCTTAAAAGGTTAAAGAACGAACAACGCATTATATGAAGCTAAACACAAGAAAACATCACAATAGTTAAATGTCTGAGAAATTAAACAAGAAAAATGGGCATTTATGGTTCCAAGGCATTTCTATTTCATTAAAAAAAAAAAAGCAATTTTAAAACTAAATTGAATTTGAATACTGGTAACTCACCAGTTGTGTATGGCCACTGTGGTAGAGCACATCCATATTAAGATAGTGATTAAGATTCTTGAATACAGGATCACTACTAGGATCAGCAGCCAAACCAAGCAACTCATCCTTTTAAAATAAAACCACAAACAATCATTACATAAAATCATAATGATAATTTAAGAACTTAAAAGAAAAACAATTAATAATCGGAATAACAATAAGAACCCATTTTTAACCAAAAAAAAAAAAAGGAACAAGAGCCATAAATAAAGGTACCTGAAAGTTCCAGAAATGAGAGCCAATAAAATTGGCAAAGTCTCCAACTTGTACATTCACAATCTCCCTCATTACTCCCTGCAATAAGTTAGCTATAAGCTTTAGTAGCTTAAATCAATGATAATGAAATCATGAAAATCACACGATGTGAAGACAAAAATTACTCATTTTTAGGGTTTCAAAGGGGAAAAGAAAGAAAATTGGGTGCTTACTTTGTTGTAAGATCAAATTAAGGGTTTAAGATTTAAGGTTTTAATTTGGGTTTGGGAGGTCAGAGTTTTAGGGAAAGCAAAAGGCAATGAATAGTTAGTGACGAGGTGTACGAAAACGACGCCATAGTTTCAAACTATTTTTATTTTTATTTTTATCATAAGCTAAGTTTTTTTTTTATTAGACACTAGCAACCAACCTCCAAGATTTATCAAAATTTATTAATTCCCCCTTGTATTTTTAAAAGTCAATTGTTGCTTCTTTTGTGATCGATAAAATTCACTATCAAGGCCTAAGCATTATTATTATATATTTTTTTCTAGAGGTTTAGCAGTAAATCATCAAAATAAAAACAGATATCTATTAAAATAATAAAAAGGCAAATCCTAAGGCATGAGTACCATCTGCACTACCACTAATTTCAATCTTCTGTTCTCTCATTAACTTACATGTGGATGGCACAACATTGTTATAATAATTAGAAACATGTATAGGAAAAGATAATAAACGATCAATATCTCCTATTTCAGGAACAAAAAAAATCATCAAAGCAATGAATGAATTTCAGACAAAAGATACAAAGTGCCAAGTGTTAAAGAAAATAGCAAGTTTAACTCGAAACACATTGCCAAATTAGCTTTAAATACTTTCCCAAAGTAACATTATAAATTTCCAGAGTCTTTAAGTTACTTAAATTCAATTTCAAACTTAAAATTAAATCAAAGGAAATTCACAGGTATTATATATATAAAAATTAGTATAAAGCTTCCCCAAAAGAAATGCGGTAAATATTAATGACATCAGATATATCATATTCTAAGAATTTGATTAAAGTGCAGAAAATCACTAAATACAAGTCATCCATAGACCCGAAACATCTCTCTAAATACAGATGCTATGTATAATACCAATTCAGTAATACCACTCCTTTTCCATAAAAAAAATTTTAAGATTTATCACAACACCACAATTCAATGACAGCCAGGCAAGCAAATTAAACAACTCACAGAATATATAAAAGAAAAAAACTAGAGAGGTGGGAAAGAAAAAATCAAAGTAAATATCTATTCCCATCAGTAACACAGAAATGTAATCAAGTTTCTGAAATGATAACAATATGGAATATAACTACATAACATTTTCACTGGAAAATGCAAGCAAACTCTCACACTCAAAGAAGATATAAGTTATCAATTTACACATGCATTTATAGGCATATATGGGTATGCTTGTTTAGAGTAAATGGGTGTAGTTGTTTAATTGTTACTTGCTTCATATTTTTTTCTTGCTTAGAAGCATTTGCTAATTTGTAATGTTTTCTGCTACACAAACATGAAATTCCCACGTTCAAATTGACTATTATTATAATTATACTGTCACTTCCCCCCAATAAGGGATCAAAAGAAGAAAGCAGAAGATAATGTAATTAACAAATCAAACAAGGAAATCAAGCACAAGAAGAATTAGCAGATCACAATCATCAACTAATTAAAATCCATAAGCACAATAATATACCCTATTCATCACGGCTTCTTGGACCAAGTGAAGAAAAAAATGACCTTTCTAATTTCTATACCGTACTAGTTGCTGTGCGAGCTTCAATCGGAGATGATGCGGATTTAGGTATGGGTAATGGGTAATAGAAGAAATAGAAGGGGAAGGAAGGGTATAGAGAGTAATCGTGAAAGACGAATGTACAGCTAAGAAAAGAAATAGTGGGAGGAAAAGGAAGAGAGAAGAGTGAGAAGAGTAATGAGATTGAAAAAAAAAAAAAAGAGGAAGATGAAAGTTAGTAAAATCAAAATGTTACCATAGCAACAAGAGATGATGTAATCAACAACTGCAATGAAGAAAGGCTTTGCAAAGAGGTTTGTGATAATCGGGCTTTATTCTAACTAAGTAAATGGGTTTTTAATGTAATTCTTCATTATTTTAAATTTAATTAGCACTTATTTTATTATATTTTTGTAATTTACAGTTCTACAGTCGTATAGGATCAAACTGGAGTGAATTCGGAGTTCGGACGAGGGAAAAATCGTAAAGTCAAACTTCTGGCCGGACTTGTTGACCAGATCCGGCCGGACTTTGGCCAGACCAGGAGCAGAGGAGTGTTTTTGGGCAGAAAGGGGTCCATTTGGGCGGACCTTGGCCGGACCCATCGTTCTAGTGTGTTTCTGAGTGGTTCCGGTTCGTTTTTGGGTCGATTCGGACGGTTCTTGGGTGATTTTTAGGTGGTTTAGTCCGATTTTAAATGGTTTTAGGGTATTTTTAGGTCTAGGAAAGTGTTATACTATAAATACTAATTAGTTTTAGTTGTTAGCCACCTTTTGGGTTTAGTTTTCAGTTTATTCTTCAGAGTTTAGAATTTTATTTTCTCTTAGAATTTTCTTGGTTCAATGGTGATTTAAGTTGATTTCTCATTAGTTTGTGAAGAATTGAAGCTTGTTTCCACCAAATTGAGACTAAGTTGATCCTACTTTAATCTATTTTATTATTTTCATTATGTTTATGGTTTGTTTATTGCTTTTAATTATTTGTTTGATGATTCTAATTATGATTAATAACTAATTTTCCTACTAGAGTTAGGGATGAAGTCTAGTAGGAGGTAGTTTGATTATTAATGAATTGATTAACTATTTAATTGTAGTTTTTCTTGTTTATTTCATTTAATTCAATTTTCAAGAGCTTATTTAACATATATCTTGATTGGCCACTTAGATTTATGTTTGTTAGGATTTATAATTGAATCGATGGATTATTTTAACCCGGAATTGAAAACTGAGCTTGTTTAGATGTTAATACGGACACGGTAATTAACCTAAACTTGATTTAAAGATTCGCTTAATGGATTCAGTTGTTTTAATCAGTGTGCATCGACAGATTGGCATAGTTGGTTCAATTGAATACGTTTTTCTACCTCGATGGAGGATTAAAATATTTTCGAAAAATCTTACTTAAATGAAATTTTAATTAATAATTGAATTACCCCTCTAGATGAATTCCTAAGCTCTAGT
>CANYLF010486054.1:0-23011 GCA_948193215.1 Bocquillonia castaneifolia | reverse complement strand
CATACTTTATTACTCTCAAATGGGTTGAGTTCTTCTTGCATAGCAAGGACCTAACTTTCATCATTTATAGCCTCATTTATGTTCCTTGGCTCAATTTGAGAAAGAAATGCAAGATTAGAATCTAAGAGTTTAAGTTAGTTTTGAGTACTTACACCTTTAGAAGTCTCACCAATGATGTTATCATTGGGATGATCTTTAATGAATCTCCACTCCTTAGGAAGGTCTCCATGCACTTGTTGGTGATCCACATGTGCTTGATCATCAATTTCATCTCCAAGTGCATGTTCTTTTTGTGATTTCTTATCATTGTCAAGCTCCTTTAATGGTTGAGGGTCCTCTTTCCCAATATTGAGCTTTTCAAATTCACCTAGAAAATCACCATAAGAACTACCTTTAACAAGATCAAGTTTACTAGTTTCATCAAAGGTAACATGCATTGATTCTTCAACAACTAGAGTTCTTTTTTTAAAAACTCTATAAGCTTTGCTTGAGTTGGAATAACCTAGAAAGAGATCAACATCCATTTTGGATGCAACCAAGATAGTCCTTGGTATTGAGAATGTAACACTTACAACCAAATACTCTAAAATATGAAATATTGGGTGTTTTACCATTCCATAACTGATAAGCGGTTTTGTTCAAAATTGGTCTTTTGGAAACACGATTTAAAATGTAACATGATGTATTGTTGGCCTCCGCCTAAAAGTAGGTTGGTAAATCATACTCATTAAGGATAGTTCTAGCCATCTCAATCAATGTTCGATTTTTTCTTTCTACAACACCATTTTATTGACGAGTTCTTAGACATGAAAAGTTATGTGAATACCTCTTTTGGAACAAAAATTTTCAAAAGCTTCATTTTCAAATTCTTTTCCATGATCACTTCTCAAAGCGGTTATGAAATAGCCTTTTTTCATTTTGAACACGTTTTGCAAAACATTTAAAAATTTCAAAAGTATCACTCTTATAAGTAAGGAATGCAACCCAAGTAAATATAGAGTAGTCATTAACAATGAAATAGGTGTAGTGTTTTCCACTCAAGCTAGCTACTTGTGAAGGTCCAACCAAATCCATATGAAGTAGTTCAAGTGGTCTAGAAGTGCTTGCTTAGTTCTTTGGTTTGAAGGAGGATTTGACGTGTTTTACCTTTTGACAAGCTTCACATATCTTGTCCTTGGAGTATTTTATCTTTGACAAGTCTCTCACAAGCTCCCCCTTGCTTAGGCTTTAATTAAATCCATGCTAGCATGCCCAAGTCTTCTATGCCAATGCCAAGCATCATTGCTAATAGACATAAGACACTTCACATTTTGGTTAGCAAGAGAGTGCAGGTCAATTGTGTAGATATTACTAGATCTTTTTCCTTTGAATACAATTTTATCATTTAATGATTTGGAGACTAAGCATGTATTTGTGTCAAAAATTACTTTGTACCCATTATCACACAATTGGCTTACACTAAGTAGGTTATGCTTTAAACCATCAACAAGAAACACATTTTGAATGCAAGTTCAAGAGTGATTACCTAAGGTGCCAATACCAATTACCTTACCCTTGGTATTGTCACCAAATGCGAAGGATCCACCATTCTTCTTCTCAAGTTTAAAGAAGATCTTTCTATCACCAGTCATGTGTTTAGAGCATCCACTATCAAGAACCCATTCATTTTCTTCACTTGTAGTTTTCAATCATACCTACAAACACAAGTTATTTACCTGCTTTTAGGTACCCAAATGTACTTGGGTCCTTGGGGGTTAGCATCAATAAAAGTACCCAAGCTAAGGTGCTCCCTCCTAATATGGAAAAACACATTAATGTGTCCATGTTTCATGCAATAGTGACAATGAACATTAGGAGAGGAGGTCCTTTTGCTCATGGCCTTTTACCTTGTATGATGTTTCTTAGGAGCTTGACCTTTTGGTTTGCCTTGAGAGGAGTTTGACCTCTTAGCCATAGAGCCATTTGATGGCTTTGCTCCTTGCTTTGACATAGGCTTTCGACCCTTTGTCTTAGCAACATCCACACTAGAAGTGTGTGGATGTGATGATGATTTTACAAAGGTGGTCTTGGGAGCATTATTAGAGGTTGAACATTCATTGAATCCTAAGCCATGTCTCACAAAGGGAGGTCTTTGTGACACCAATAAGGTATCAAGATTCTCCTTGCCTTTATGAAAATTGGCAATGGATTCTCTCAATTCTTCAACCTCACTTTTTAATGAATCATTCTCTTTTTCAAGAGTCTCCATTAAAGAGATTTTGAATTGAGAAGCAAGTAGTTGACCTTTAAGCTCTCATTGGGAAAGCTTAAATGCCTATACTTGAGCTTTTACCTCATTAACTTCCCTATTACTAGCCTCACAAAGCTTTTGAGCTTCAACCCTTTCACAATGAAGGCAAGAACATTGAAAGTTAAGCTCCTTGATGATTTGAATAGGATCATCCTCATCATTATCATCACCACTTTCACAATCGAAAGTAGAAGAAGGAAAAGAAGATAAGTGAGAAATACTTACCTTATTAGGAGAGTCATCCAATGCCATGAAAGCAAGGTTGGCGGCTTCATCCTCAGTCTCACTTTCACCTTCATCACCTTGTTGAGAGGAAGAGGAATCTTCATTATCTTCATCCCAACCGACACTAAAGCTCTTCTTGGTCTTGCCTTTGAGAGTAGGACATTCAGATTTGATGTGCCCCTCCTTGCCACATTCATAGCACTTGATGGAAGAACCACCCTTTTTCATCTCTTTACTTCTTCTTCTATCTTTCCCTTTGGAAGAATCTCCTCTAGTTTTGATCATTTTTAATACTCTCTTCGAAAACATTACCGATTATTCTTCGCTAGGACCACCCTTAACCTCATCTATTTTAGGCTCATCATCTTGCTCTTGAGTTAACTTGCAAGCAAGTGATTTCTTCTTCTCATCCTTCTTTGCTTCACTAGTTTCTAGCTTTTAATCCTTATCTAGGTTCATCTCATAAATTAAGAGACTACCTATGAGTTTATCCGTTCTCATGGTGGTGAGGTCTTAGATTCTTCAATTGAGGTGATCTTGGCCTTAAACTTCTTTCTAAGCAAAGACCTTAATATCTTCTTGTTTACCTCCCCTGGGCTATAGATCTTGCCAAGCTTCCTACGCCTTTCCACCAATGCTAGAAGCCAGTTTGTGAGTGTTGTGATATTCTCATCCACCATTCTCTTACAGGTTTCATATTGATAGACAAGAAGTTCTATCCTCTTGTTCTTCACTTCGGTTGTCCCTTCAAGATAGTTGGCTAGAGTCCTCCAAATAGAATGAGCAATTATACAATATTGCACTCTAGCACGCTCTTCTCTAAATAAAGAAGCTAAGAGTAAGGACATAGCTCTTTGATTCTTACCATTGCTCTTCTTATGTGCATCCACCCAATCTTTCCCTTTAAGGATGGTTGTCATATCTCCAATGGTTGTGGTTGGTGGAGTCCATTCTACTAAGATTTGATCCTAAACATCAATTTGGTCATTATCCAAGAAGGCTTGCATACATAACTTCCAATATGGATAGCCACTTCTATCAAAGTAAGGTCTCAAACTTCCAAAGCTTTCACTCGAAGTCATCTTTTAATCTTTTACTCCCACTTAAGGTTGAAATGAGCAACAAGGCTCTAATACCAATTGAAATAACCAAGAAGGGAGGGGGGGGGGGGATTTAATTGGTGTGGAATAGAAAATAAAAAAAAATTGCTTTGAAGAGTGAACAAGAATTTATAGTGGTTCGGTCCCAACTTGACCTACATCCACTTCTCCTAAAGATACTCTTTGGGGTTCCACTAACCGCAAATAGAAAACAATGGAGATTTCAAGGCTATCTCTAACCTTTACAATGTGAGATTTACAAGGCTATCTCACTACCTTTACAATGAAGATTTCTAAGGCTATCTTCAACCTTTACAAAAGAGTTTTCTAAGGCTAACTCCCTAACCGAACTCAAGTGTTTTTATGGCTTACACTCAAACTCCAAAATCCAAGTGTTTTCAAGATACACACTTAAACCTTTCCTTATGTTTTAGTGTCTCTCACACAATACAAAAACAAAGTGAAAGTTATAAGAAGAAGAATGAAGGTTTTTTCTCATAATTACAGCATAAACTCTCAAATAATTTATGAATATTGTGACTCTTAATTGCTATTCTTTCTTCAAGCTCTAGTGTATGTTTGGATGCCTAAAATACCTCATTTTATAGGCAAAAAATTTGGTGGTTCATAATCAACCAAGAAATTCAAACTTGATTGGTGAGGCTCCAGTCTTCAAGGCTGCCAGCTTGCTTGACAAATATAGTATGTCTCCTTCAAAATTCAATATCTCCAGCTATAATCATTAAAAAATTGTGATTCCTTTTTTGTTAGAAACTAGACATCCATACCTTTTCATCAATATATGGCTCGTTTTCTGGAGATTTTTAGATGTTTTTGTAATAATTCAAACAATGGACGCCTAAAGCATGTGACTTGTAGCTGGAGTAGTCTGTATTCAAACAAAAATATCTCCTTGTAGAAAATTTAAAATGCTTCACCGTTTTTTGCATTGAAAAGTAGACTTCTAGAGCTATAACCCCACCAAATTTCAGGTTCAAATAATGTTTCTACAAATTTTGGCATAAGTTTGAATACAACTTATGTGTTTAATACCTTGTCTGACAGCATGACCATAAATCACTCAAAAATTCATATCTTTAATTTTTCAACTCCAAAAATTTAAATAAAATTTTTTATGAATACTAGACATATTGGGATTTCAATCCATATATAATTTATAATATGATTATTGCCCAATTAGTGCAGTTAATTCATTTAATTCAGCCCATCTAAAATTGGCTTTGCACATTTAGTTTTCTTTAAGCCCTAAACTTCCATTATACCATGTCCATTGTGCATAAGTTGTAGGTTTAATTAGCCCATGACATATTTTATCTTTTTACTCCAAACTTTCACCAATTAACCCAAGTGTTTTATTGAGGTTTACAATTGAACCTATCCACCTAATCTAAACACCATTAACCCAAGTGTTTTAATAAGGTTTACACTTGAACTTATCCACCTAAACTAAAACACCAATTGTTTTAATAAGGTTAATTAATGTTCACTCGACTAAGATAAAAATTGTGACTTGTACAAAATGTTTACTTCATCCAATAAAAATATGCATTCTTTTATATTGTGATACCTGAAAAGCACTTAACAAACATATTAGTGAATAACTTAATGTTTTACATCATCAAAATCTTTAGTGAAGTATCGGGGCTAATATATATATATATATATATATATATATATATATGCCAAAATTATATTTTATATGTATATTAAAATATATATTTTTATTGACCTAGAGGTTCAACCAGTAACCCACTGGTTGAATCAATGATTCAGTGACCCAGACACTTGACTGCGTCAATTAAGCTCCGGGCCGGGTCTGATAGGTATGCTTGGTACAGTCAAAATCTAGATATATATTTTTATGTATGCTTTTGTATAAACCTTTTGTGTTCGAGGAAGAAGGATACTTGGTACAGTCAAAATCTTTAATAATATTGGTGACACAACTTGGAAGTTTAAGCGGTGCGTTTATAATCATTGTTTTTTAAATTTCACAATATACATATTTAGTTGTTCTTTAAGGCAGTCACAGGCAGCTTGTTTATCAGGTTTTGTTGGATTAGTGTCCCATGCAAATTTGCTTTACATTTCTTAATTTATAGGAGCATTTGTATCTCCACATACGAATGACCTTAACAGCGAAATAAGGGCATGCAGCTGCAGGCAGAGCTGGTTTTGAGGAAAGTTGTAGTAAGACTAAGACTAAGACCTGTTCCGTAATGCAACTATCCAACTCATCGCTCCTACTAACAGCTTAGTGTAGCTTGAATTTTGATCAATTTTTTTAAATATAGCTAAAATTTTAAATTATGTTACTAACACTACCGCATAACGTTCTTTAGGCAGCGATTCTTTTGCAACACTTTCAAAACTGTTGCTATAACCTACATAATGCAACAAACTTGTAACAATTTCAATCTATTACTAAAATTTTAAATCTTTTTCATATGTTACAACAATTTTATTATAAGGTACTGTACACATTTATAATAAGGTGATAAGGCAACAGTTACTATCCTTAAAGTGAGGAGATAACCTTTTTGTTTTTCGCTTACAACTATCTTTTTTCCATTTTATATTTATTTCATCCATTCGACACTGAAATGTTTCTCCTTTTCTTCTCTTGTTTATTGTTTGGTTACGAAGAAAGTATTTCAATAGCAAATTTCTCAATCAACTGAAATTGCTTTGCCATCTCTAGGTTTTCTATCCATCTAATTATGGAATCAACATGGCTTGATAGTTAAATGTTCTTCTCTTCTTCAATAACTGACCAGTGAATTAATTAGGGTTTTTTTAATTCAATTTATGTGTTACATTAGGTGATTACTTTTGAGGTTGTTATGATTGTAAATCCAAACCCTAACAAATCTATTGAGGTAATTTCCCTATCTTTTTAAAATTAATTCTTCTAAGTATATCTAATTTCAATTTTATTTGATTTTTATTCATAATGATTTAAGTACATCTAATTTCAATTTTGTGAAAAATTTCAATTTGTCAAAATAAAAATGACCAAAGTTTAAGAAGCAACCTAGCAAATTGCTTCTATCTGCTCACGTCGTTGATAGAGAGTATATGGTTAGTTTCTTTCTATTTGTAATATATAGTCCTATTTGTTTCCTAAGAAATTATTTTTTTTAAAAAAAAGTTAAACTCAGAATAACTCTACAAGTTCGACGGGGCCTTGGAGAGCATAGGAATGTCCCAGTTCCAAAAGTTTATTTTTAATTTTGTATGAAGGTGTTAAAGCTAGAGGATTCATGTTTTGTCCATTAATTGCATTAGCCATTAGTGCAAAGTTTGTTCCTCTACGAAAACCATGAAAGCTAACAGGTAATTTAATGTGATCCTTTCAGGGGGGTGTTGCTAGTTAAGTTTTTGATTTGTAGTTTATTGTTCCTGGATTATGAACTGATATATATGTGAGGCTTATTGCACTTTCTATGGGTTCATGAATTTATGGTTCAAATACTCAGTAAAGGGAAGTTTGGAAGTAGAGTGAGATGAAATTACAACTTACTGCATCTTCTGTTATTAGATTATGTGTATATATAGCGTTGATTTTCCAAGCTTTATCTTAAGGTGGATAGTCCATTTTCCCACATTTCAGTTTCTCTAAGTGGTGCTCATAGAATAATAGTTATATATTATTTATGCCTAACTTGTTACACTTTTGTATTGTGTTATAAAATAGCATTAGTTGAAAATTGTACCTCTTCTTGGCATCAATATGGTGAAATTTGTAGTATTTATAAGTTAGATTGAGCAATGGCTGTGGTTGAATTGATGATTTTGTAATGACTAAACATGTAGTGAAGGGCAGATCAGAGCTAGTGCTGCTTTTTAGGTTTTTCTTTAGTGCGTATCCATTTATTTAAATTCATACGGTATTAATGTTGTTTTTGTTCAATTTTATACTTGCATTTTCATGTAAGTGTATAAAATTTTCTGGCCTACATTTGTTGTTCACATTTTCATTGGGATGGCTTGCTTCATGGTGGCGGGAGATGAAATGTCAGTGACACAGACACTAGCATTAAGTCCTTATATGCATACTTTTTCTTAATTTGCCAATATCTGTCTTCCAAGCTAATCATTGGTTAACTCAACTTGGTTGAGAGATACAGAAGAATTTAACTACAAAAAACTTATAACTTATTAGGATAACCAGTGATAATCGGTTTAGAACCGATAAAATTTAGGGGTTTTTAATTTAATTTCTTCCTAATTTGAGTGTTTTTAGTAACTATTTTTCCATATTTTATAAATTTTCAGGTTTAGGAGCACATGAAATCAAACCAGGATGAATTTGAAGTTGTTTAGGCCTCAAACCGGACGGTCAAAGTTCAAACCGGACCGTTGACCGGATCCAATTTGGTCCGGTTTGATTGGAAAATTTGCAAGGGAGAATCAGTGTCAAACTGGACCCCAGACCGAACCGTAAACCGGACCAGCCTAGTCCGGTTTGAACCAATTCCCCTCACATGTGAAGAAGGCCAAAGAAACAGCCCCAGACCGGACCTCAGACCAGACTGGCTCGGTCCGGTTTGGGCAGGGAGCTCAAGTGATTTTTGGCGGTTTTTTGGCAATCCAAGGGGTTTTTGGGGCATTTTTGGGACCCTTGGTGTGAAAAAAATATAAATACAAGTTACATACATTAGATAAAGATATAGAACAAAGAATTAACTAAAAAAAAACACAAAAACACCTCTTGGTTTACTTTGGGTTTTGGATCAAAATCAAGTGTTCTTGAAGGTTTTGGAGATCAAGGGCATGAATTTCATCTCTAAGACTAAGTTTTACTTTACTTATTTCCTTTAAATTAGTTTGTTATTTATTTTTGATGTTTATTTTGATGAATTTAGCTATGTATTGGAACTAAAACCCCAACTAGAGGGATTGATGTAATCTAGTTGGGGTAGACAAATTTCCTATGGTTTGATTCACTATTTTTATATAGTTATCATTAGGTTTTCATTCAATTTAATTTCCAAGCACTTCAATTACATATTTCTTGATTGGCCACCATGAATTATTTGTTTTAGGATTGACAATTGATTGAGAAATTGTTGTTAATCCGGATTTGGGAATTAAGCTCATCTAGAGTTAACACAGAAATGGCAATTGACCTAGGCTTGATTTAGAGACTTTGCTTAATGGGTTTGATTATTTAATCATATTGCATCGAGAGATTGTATTTTCGGTTTAATTGAACACGTTTTTCTACCTCGACGGAGGATTAAAATATTTTAGAAAAGTTTTGCTTGAATGAACTCGAACTAGGAAATTTGATTACCCCGCTAGATTATTTCATGAACTCTAGTTCTTTTTCCCTTGATTTTAGTTATCAATTTTAATTTTAACTTGGTTTATTTTTTTTAATTGCAATTTCATTTTTCAAGTTTTAATTTTATTTAATCGCTTAGTTACATTGCTTAGATTAATTTGCATTTTAATTCAAATTGGGTTCAAGATTTCAAAACAAAACAATCAAGGGTATTCATTTTACTTTTATGCATCTCATGCCTATAATCGAATAATCAATTTAAACGCTTGTCCCTGAAGATCGACCTCGTATTCCGAGTATTACTACTACGATAATCCATATACTTGTGGATAGTCGTCAGACGTATTTGGTCATATCCTCATTAGCTTGGAAAGTGCCCAAGACTTGGTTCACAACCAGCTGTGAGTCACTATAAATTTCCAGATCTGTGATGCCTATCTCCAAGGCAATTTGTAACCCTAGGATGAGGGCTTCATATTCAGCCACATTATTAGAAGTGGCGAATCCTATCCTGGCTGCATATTTGATTTCTATCTTGTTTGTTCCTTTGATTAAGATGCCAATACCTGCCCCTACTGAGCAGACTGCACAGTCTACCATTAGTTTCCATGGGGAAATCTCCTTGGGGGCAATGTGTTCCCCTGGTGTCATCTCTGCCACAAAATCTGCCAACACTTGGGCCTTTAATGCTTTTCGTGGTTCATAAGTGACTCCTAAGCTTCCAATGTAGATTGCCCATTCAGCAATTCTCCCTGAGGCCTCCGCCTTTTGCAACACCTTTCTCAAAGGGCTATCAGTTCTGACTACTACTTGGTGTGCCTTGAAATAATGCCTTAGCTTTTATGTTGCTATTAATAGTCCAAAGGCTAGCTTTTCTAACCTCTGGTAATTAAGCTCAGCTTCATGTAATACTTTGCTGATGTAATAGATAGGTAACTATTCACCGTCTTCCTCCCTTATAAGTACTGGCTCCACTGTTTCCTTTATGGTGGATAACTAAAGGTACAGGGTTTCCCCTTTCTATTGGCCTACTCAGCAATGGGGGAGATATCAAGAATGCCTTGATTTCTTAGAAGGCCTTTAAGCAATCATCTGACCATTGAAAGTTTTTGGGATTTTTTAAGGTGTTAAAGAATGGAAGGCATCGTTTAGCCGAGCTTGAGATGAATCGCCCTAGGGCGGTGATTCGTCCGTTAAGTTTTTGGACTTCATTAAGCGTTTTTGGGTGGTTCCATGTTGATGATCGCCTGGATCTTTTCTGGGTTAGCCTCGATCCCTCTTTGAGACACCATGAAACCTAGGAACTTGCCTGCCTTAACCCCAAAGACACACTTTTCTGGGTTTAACTTAAGGTTGAGTCTTCTGAAAATTTTCAGGACTTCTCTTAAGTCTTTAGGATGCTCCTCTGCTTGCCTTGATTTGACGATCATATCATCCACGTAGATTTTGACATTTCTGCCTATATTGTCTTTAAACATCTTGTTGACCATCTTTTGGAAGGTGACTCCTTCATTCTTTAAGCCAAAGGGCATTTTAGTGTAGCAATATGTGCCTTCATGAGTGGTGAAGGCAGTTTTTGCTTCATCTAGTTTATGCATTGGTATCTGGTAGTATGCAGACTTTGTATCCACTAGTGAATATAACTGATGGCCTGCAGTGGAGTCTACTAATTAATCAATTTATGGTAGTGGATAGCTATCCTTTGGGCACACCTTATTCAAATCAGTAAAGTCCACACACATCCTGTATGAACCATTAGGCTTCTTTACCATAACTACATTCGCCAACCATTCAGGGTATTGGACTTCCCTGATTATGCCTGTCTTCATTAGCTTATTAATCTCTTCGCTTATGGTGATCTGTTTAGGCCGGCTATGTTTCCTTTTCTTTTGCACAATGGGGGCGATAGCTGGATCGATGTTTAGCTTGTGGACCATGACTTCTCTACTAACCCCTGTTAGCTCATCCTCAGTCCAGGCAAAAGTATCCTGGAATTTTGATAGTGTTTGTAAAGTTTCTTGTAAGATCCCCGGGTCCATCTCTCCAACTTTTATTTCTTTGCCTAACCCCGGGGCTCTGTTTTGAATAGTCCCAATAGGTTCGGCTTTATTTTCTTTTGGTTGGATATTCTCTTCTATGACAATGGTTTAGAACACCCCTTTTAGTGCCTGATAATAGGCGATCATTGCTTGCCTCTGATCGCCCTTGATTATCTCCTCTCCTTTCGAAGTAGGGATCTTTAAGAGCAAGTATCATATGCAAATGCTAGCACAAGTTTCATTGAGAATAGGTCACTTAATGATAGCATTGTATCTGAAGGGGATATCAACCACCATAAGTTCTGCTTGCAATGCCTTAGTTATGTCTCATTCGCCTAATTCTACGTCTAGCTTAATCGAACCTACTATTATGGTTGATTTGCCTCCAAGGCCCACCAGGGGGGTGTTGACAGGGGACAGCTTGGCCTGATCTAACCCTATTTTGTCAAATACTTTCAGAGTGAGGAGATTCACTGAACTCCCCGTGTCCGCTAGTATATTATGGACCATGCAATTATGGATTAAAGCTTTGACTACTAAAGCATCTTCGTGGGGGGTTACGGTTGTCCCTTTATCTGCTGCTGAAATTTGAATCATTCCAATCTGTTCTCCTGGATTCACCTTTGAATTGACAGAATATGTAGACCTGGCTGACCTTTTTTTCTTGGTAGAACTATCTCCTCCAGCGATTCCCTCTGCAATCACATATATGTGTTTGACAGGTCCCCCTCTAGGTTTTCTATCGCCCTCTGCTTCGTCACTATTTTCTTCATCTCTGTTGTCTCGCCTCCTTTCTTATCTTCTGTCATTCCTTCTATATTCCCCTCTATCACCTCTTTGATCTCTAGGCCTTTCTTCTAGTCTGTTATCTTACCTCTCTATGTCTCTATCATTTCTTCGGTCATCTCTGTCATAGGTGGGTCTATCATGATCATCCCTTTTGATAAATCGCCTAAGGGAGCCAGCTTGTATGAGCTTTTCTATCTCTTTTTTCAAGTGATTACACTGCTCTGTATCATGGCCTACTTCTTTTTGAAACTGGCAGTAATTGCCATTATCCTTTCTTTTCACCGTGTATGAACTCATCCTCCTTGGCCATTCTATCCTGTCTCCATTGTCTTTAATGTGCATGAGGATTCATTCTCTGGATGTATTAAGGGGTGTGTATTTAGAGAGATTAGAACTCTTAGACCCATTGTTACCTCCTGAGTTTTTGCTCCTTTTTGGGGATCGCATGTCTCCTCTTGGGGAAAGTTCTCTTTTGTATTCCTTCATTTTCTTTAAATAATGCTGACCATCATCCACTCTTATGGCTGTGTTGGTGAGTGCCATTAGGGCTTCTACATTATTAGGAGCCTTGGCTAGCAGTTCTCTCCTGAATTCTTCATTTGTTGTACCATGTAGCATAGCAAAGCAAGCTATGCCTTGATTGAGATCTTCAATTTTAGTGATCTCATCATTGAACCGCTCTATATATTTCCTTAAAGGTTCACCGTCCCTCTATTGGATTAAGAATAGGTCTGCTGACACCTTTCTTTGTTGGATGGAAGCTGCGAATCTCTTCCTAAAAGCAGTGGCGAGCTATCTGAAGGAGTGTATAGAGTGAGGGGGTAGTGTTTTGTACCATTCAGCGGTATTCCCCTGTAAGGTGGTGGGGAAGAATTTGCACCATATGCAGTCCTCATTAGTTTGGACACTCATAGATGTCTGGAATTTATAGACGTGGCTTGCAGGATCGGACCTTCCAGAATAAACGTCTAATATGGGGAACTTAAATCCTTTAGGTAGAGGTTTATCTAGAATATGTTGAGCCAAGGGCGACTCATTCTTTAAATTGAATCCATTAAAATCTTGCATGCCCATCTTGCTAATGACTTCTCTAACTTATTTTTCTATTTTTTCCTTTTCATCCTCCTCCTGCTCCACCCTCTGTGTGATTTCTCTTTCTATCTGCTCGTTTCCCCTCTTGGGCTCTTTCTCCTTGATCTCCAGGACAGAGGGGGTGACTTTCTGCATTTTCTTCTTAGTTTTCTTTTTGGGTTGTTTATCCCTTGTTTCTATCCAGCCTTTAATGTCCTGGATTTTATCATCAAACTTCTGACACGCTTCATCCAAAATTCTAGCTACATCGGCTGCACTAATCATGCTACTCCCCTCCCTTCCCCTTGTGTTAGTAGGATGGGAGGATGCATCATCTAGGTCATTCCTCCCTTCTTTCCTTCCACCATCAAAATTATCTCCTTGAGGCGCAGGAGGGGGAATGAAGTGGGGAACATATTCATGGTGTCCTTGAAGTATAGCCATATTAGTTTGAGCTAGCACTCCCGGTGGGGGGGGGGGGGGATGTCATTATTAGGTCGGGGAGTGAGAATTCCTTGATTTGGAATGAATGTAAGGTTTGGGTGATAAACAAGTGGAGGAGGTAAATAAGGAACATTGAAATCTGTTCTAGGAGGCCTTAATGGAGTTAGGGAAACTAGTAGCGGCATGGAGGTTGCCGGTGGATCTGGTGTGATAGGAGGAGTTCCTAATGGTAGGGGTGGGAATCCTTGAGTTTGAGGATTTTGTATCCCAAGAGTTAAAGTATGTCGAGGAGTTTAATTAGAAGCGGGAACTAAAAACCTAGGTGGTTGTTGAGTGGGGAGAGTTCTCTAAGTAGTTCTGGGTGGTTGTGGCATCCACGCCGGAAGTCTTCCTGAGCCAAAGAAGCTAGGAGGTAAGCCGTAGGGGGGTCGTTATTCGTCATGATGAACTGTTTTCAAATTAAAAATAGTCCACGCTCATCGTACCAATGAAATGTTCAGGACGTTTCTTCAAGAACGAAGCCTAGCCTGAGGTTCCCCTGACATTATCTGATCACCGGAGTTAGCCTAACCTGCACAAAAAGAGAGACTTGGGGTGGTCCCCGGGGTCTGACTCTGACGCTCAAGTTAGAGATATTCTCTTGAGAGCTATGAATATATTAGAATAAGAGAATGATACCTGATACTCTGGATGGCAGGGGTTTATATAGTGGTATGAACAATCCTCTTGAGCCCATGAATCCTTGTCCTAATAGGCTTAGGAGTCCTTCTTTGCTGTTGTGTGTTAGTGTCCCACTAGGATTAGGAACCCACACCCCCCCCCCCCCCCCCCCTTAGGATGAAAGAGTCCCCAATGACTTAGGATTCAAGATGTCAGGACATATAATGGGCTAACGTGAGCCTAACATGAAATGAGCCTCTTGGGCCTTTTGAGCTTAAAGAAGTGATTCGCATCAGATAGGTAAATAATCAAAAATTTATATGTTTAATAGGTTAATCATAAATTTGAGGAGTGAAATAAGTCAAACATGTAAAGTTTGAGGGTGAACTTATGTATTCAACCATTTTTGAATGGTAGATGTTGGTCTTATGGAGTTTGACGAATTTGTTGACGAAGATCAAAACATCTGGGGTGTAAATAGGTTTTTAATTCGGTTCAAAAGTGAAACTATAAAAAACAGTCCATTTTGAAAGAGAATAAAAATTAAATCGGACTAGAAAGATAAAATTCAGTTTGTTTTTCAATTTTATAGAGATATAAGTAGGATTGTACAAAAATTGAATCAGCCAATTTTAGTCTGATTTAATTTTTATTTTTCAAAAATTTGAAAAAATTTAGTTCGTTTTTGAATATTTGATAAAAAAAAAATAAACCGAATAAAAAAGCAATCGAAATATAGATTAAAAATCAAACTAAACCGTCTAAGCAATCAAACTGAACTAAATCGATTTAGTTCAGTTTAATTCTCTATATAATTTGGTTCGATTCAGTTTTGAAAATAAAAAAAAATACGATTCGGTTCAATTTTAACTGAACACACACCCCTAAATATAAGAATAACTCTTATTTTTAAAATTTTAAAGAAAAATAAAATAATAAACAATAAATTTACGAATTAAAATTTAAACCAAATAATAAAATAATATACATTTTAACAATTGAATGTGCATAGAAATTTAATTTAATTTCTTAAAGAATATAATATATATAGTTTAATATATTCAATTTTTTGAAATGAAAACCAAATCGAACTAAAATATTTAAAAAATTTATAAATATAAATTAAAGAACTCATTTCAGTTTGATTTTAATTCAGTTTTTCCATCAGTTTGGTTTTTTTTTTTGCACACTCCTAAACTTGGATGAATATGCGTATGCTCTAATAAAAGATATACCAGAGCTGTCTAGTGATCAAATACTTTAGTTAAAGGTAGTCACTATCAAAAGGGAAAATGATATGGTTATAAAAAGGGTCAGTTAAGTTTCTGAAATTGTAATACGGACTCAAATAAGAATAATTTCACATTTTTGGTTTATTTAAATTCACAATTTGTGATTTTAGTATCAAATAAGAATAAAATTTACAAAATAAAAATTACACATTCAATAATATATGCAATATTAATAAAACCCTACCAATAATTATTCCAATAAATTTAACATATTTTTTAAGACAAATATACAAAAAATGGTATAATTTTGATATATTTTATCTTTTACATGATTTTTTAAATTTTATTTAAGAAAAAATAAGAAAAAAATAATTTGTTGGTATAAATTTTTTTTAAAAAAATTTAAAATTTAAAATAGATTTCTTATAACATATATGCAAAAAAATCAAATGAAAATTCATTAAAATGAACTTTTTAAAAACACTTAAAGATTTATAAATAATTTATTGTCATTATTTGGTACTAAAATCGTAAGTTTTGGATCAAGATTGCCTAAAAATGTGAAATTATCCTTAATTGAGCCTGTGCTACAATTTCAGGGATCTGACTGACCCTTTATTGATTATAAAATGCATTAGACGAACGTATAAAATTAGATATGCATATTATGGGATTACATGAATATTTATGTAAATAAGGATAACCTTTCAATACTCCAAGGAGTGCAATAATATAATATTGAAAAATGTGCATTAATGGTGTTCATAGCAATATACAAAAATAATTTCAAAATATAGAAGTGTAATAATATAATATTGAAAATACAAAGAATAGTAGTTGAACACATGAAAACTCAGGAGGTTAGGAGTTATTCACCCTTATCATTATTTTTAGGAAAAAATAGTATGTTTTACCTGTAACTTTGAGTGAATTTTCAATTTTAACCATATTTTTAAATTTTATCAATTTGTTTTAGTATTTTTATATTCTGTTTTTATTTTAACCAACTTAAAAATAACATATGTCATGTTTGCAAGTGCCACATGCTCTAATTGTCAAGCTACATAAAGTTGATGCAATTTTAAAAGATATGGGTGGTGTTGAGAATTTATTGAAAGTTGGGACTAAAATAATTTAGACATGTAATAAATGGTATACGACACTTTATCAAAAGGTAAATGACATGTCATTAGAAGCACACATCATATTTTTAAGTTGGTTAAAATTGAAATAGAACATAAAGATGCTGGAGCAAATAGATAAAATTTAAAAGGTTAAAACTGAGAATTTGCTAAAAGTCGTTACTAAAACAAATTGTTTTTCCTTATAATCACATGTCTAATAAAATTTAATTATTGATTAATAAGTTCAGTTTGTGCAATGCATGAATTAATAGTTAGTAATGGTAAGTTTAGAGTTGAGAGAAAATTTTCTAAAACGCGGATGTATCACGTAGGATTGATGAGGTGATAGAAATTATCATGTGAAAATTGATACTTAAGAGGTGAATTAATCATGAATGCAAGTTTAAGAGGCATATTGATACTTTTTTTTTTTTTGATAGGTTATTGCCTCAGTGGTATTTCAGGTCATTCAGGCCCCAACTAATTTATTGTGAGGGAGTTGTCACCTATATTTTAAGACTCTTAAGAGTCCTCTTGCCCTCTCACAGGAAAGGTGAGGTTTGAAATCGAAACATCTACCCTTGATCAGAAGACATTTTACCATCTATACCAACCTTTGTTGGTAGGTAGATTGATGCTTAAATCTATTATATACTATTATTGTTTAATTTAAATTCTTTTCCTTCACTCAACTCGAAAAAACAAGATAAATCAAACTTATATAATATTTTTTAAAAATAGTTTTATATTATTATGAACAATAAAAATATTAAAGCATTTTACTTTCTTTCGATTCTTCCTATCTATTATATGTATTATATTTTTGTTTAATTTTTGTTAATTGTTATAAAAATTTTATAATTAATTAAACAACATTGGTCCATAACTATTGGTATTGATATTGAAAGAAATAGTTAGATCACCATCGACTATTTAAAAGTTGAAGATGGACCCTTATATTTATATTTTAGTTTAGTTTTATTGAATAAAATACAGATCACCAGATCTGTTTATTTTAGTTTTTTTATGTTTGCTCTTGGTTGTTTTTTATTTTGTTTTCCTCAATGAAAGTTTGTTTGTCTCTCTTTATGAGAGTTTATTTGTCTTCCACTATGGAAGTGAAGAAAAGTTTGAGTGTAATGTTCAGAAGATCAGACTCGTTTAAAGACTTGTCATATGACAATAAAGTTGATTTTGTGACTCAATATATGGTCACCGAGTGGATTGAGTTTGTTGCCGATGTGCCAAACGCAGATAGAGAGCTGTTTACAATTGATCCGTCAACACGATTGAAGAATTTTAGAGGAAAATTATATCTTTATTTTATAATTTGAATATATTTCTTGATTATAGGTGAATTGATTTATCTGTTACAAGTATATTAATTATTATTATTAATGAAATACCTTTTATTTCAAAAAAAAAAGATATTGAATGAAATAGTTAACAGTCAATAACAAAAATAAAAATTGATCAATTTTATACGGTTTTAAACTATCTCAAAAGTATCAAAATTTCCAACTGAACCATCCTAAAAATTTGGAATATTATAACCCAGAAATTTAGTTTTTTTTAAGACAGAATTAGTTTCTTAATTTTAAAGTTTCCATAATTTTGAGATGCTTCTCGAAATGTTAGTCTTGAACTAGACCTGTACACGATTTAGAAACAAACCGGAATCAAAACAGAACTGGAATTAGAACCAAATCTTAAGAGGTGGTTTTAGTTTCGATTTCAGAATTGACGATTCGGTTCTGGTTCTGAACCATAATTTAAAATTAAAAAATTAATGCAACTAAATAGTCGGTTCCGGTTCCTATTTTACAGGAATCGAAACCAAAACCTTAGAGGACGGTTTCGATTCCGGTTCAAAAATCGCCACCTGAACTGGTCTATCTTGAACCAACCAACCAACCAACTATAATCTCACATAGTCTAAAAACAATTATAATCTCACATATTTTAAGATTTAGTGATGTGTTTTTCCAGTCGTTATTTTTAAAACATTTTGTAGCGGACCATGTGGAATTGTCCATCATTGATTCCTTTATAAGTTTTGTTCAAATAAAGAAACTAAAAATGTGGAATATCGAGATAATGAATTTAAATGGTTGGTCGATTGTCACTTATGAATAAGAATAATGATGCTGAAATAAAATTAAAGAAGACATAGAGAAATTGCACAAAATTTAGATAACCTCCTATGAGGTGTAAGCCTTTCAATTTCTATCGTCCAATACATAACAGAAATTTAGGAAAATTTGAACCTTTGACATCTTTTGTCAATATCGATGAATTTTACTTATTTTGGTTGTATTGCACCGGTTGGATTTGTATCGCATTAAAATACACTTTTTAATTACAAATGATGAAATGTAAGAAACTAAAAAATATTTAACACAAATCCAAGAGTTGAGTGAAATATTGAACACAAATCTAACAATCGAGTGAAATAATTCAGGTGTAGGTAACAATTATATTAGAAGTGATAACACGTCTCTTAAGGTTTAGTACAGTGATTGAAATATGAAGAGATATATGTAATTGGGTTGTGAGTTCCTAATTCGAATCCTCTTATCCTAGTTAAAAAAAAGTGATAACAAGCTTAAATGTGAGTTTTTTAAAAAAATAAAATAAGGTCTTTCATTAATAATAATAATCAATCAGTACAACTTGTAACGGATAAATAAATTCGACTGTAATCAAGAAATACATATAGATTATAATATAAAGATGTAATTTTCTTCTAAAATTCTTCAATTGCATTGATGAATTAATTGTACGTAGACGGCGATTTAACTACATTTGGCACAACAATAAGAAATTCAATCTATTCGGTGATCATATTGAGCCACAAATTAACTTTATTGTTATATGACAAGTCTTTAAATGAGTCTGATCTTCTGAACATCAAATTCAACTTTTCTTCACTTTCATAATGAAAGATAAATAAACTTTTATAAAGAGAGACAAATAAACTTTCATTGAGAAAGACTAAATAAAAAATAATAAAAACAAATAAAAATTAAAACACCAATAAAGAAAAGGTGATATGTATTTTATTCAATAAATATTAAACTAAAATATAAATATAATTATTCATGGCTGATTTTTATATAACCAACGGTGACCTAGTTATAAAACTCCAGAAGAAATAAAAGAAAAGAGAAAAAAGTGTTTTTTTTAAGTCAACTCAGGTAGAATGATACTTGAGCTAATTCTAAGGTCGCACCATCCTTTTTTTATTATTTTGTACGGTCTCACCCCCTTTTTATTATTTTTAAATTACACAAATCAATTTATCGTTTTAAAGAATGTACTCCACCGGTCCTTGTAATAAATTTGTGTTACATATGATATAAACTTACATTCGATAAATCCAATAAAAAAAACTTACATTCTATAAATTATAGTAGGATTAAATAATACATAAACTAATAAAAGAAATGATAATGACACATACCAAATTTGTTCAGAGGGGTGCGATTATAAAACGTAATTAAAAAATATATAATTTATAAAATAATATTATAAATTTATTATATTTATTTTGTAAAACAACATAAATTAATTAATATACTTTTACCATAATATTCCACTTTTATTTTTTTTTGAAATAGTTGTATATATAATTAGTTAATTTATTAGTTCATTTGCTATTCTGAAAAAGAAAAAGAATATTTTCATCTAGGATTGATGTTAGTCTTTCTTAATTAAATATTAAATTAACTTTTTTTTTAAAGAGAGGACTCTCAGTGGAGCACCCCAGGGTGGAGCCCGACCACCTAAATAAATCCCGAAAGATGGATCACCCCGTAGCAATCCACCTCCGGGCAAATCCAGACCCACATAAATTAACTTATTACACATTAATTAATTACAAATAATGAGTTGTTTATGAAATTCGATCGTTGCTAGATATTACTATATGTAGTTTTTTCGCCCTTTAAATAAGAGTTTATACATGATAGGGTCTTCAAGCTTACATAATTAATTATGTGGTCAATTTTTGGTTACGGGGCCATTAGGCAACTGACTTCATACATAGAGAAACAAGCAGAATTTCTAGCAATAATTGTGCATGCTACTTTGTTGGAGTGTTTGTCAAATTGTTCTTATGAGAGTCAAGGCTTCGAGTTTCAAGACGAAACATTTATATGTAGGCTTGGCCACAATTTGAAATCGAATGGGAAATAAATTGATGGTTTTGATTCTTTAAAAAAAGAAACTGGAATTCAATTTTAAGAGGTATACAGTTTTCGTTTGCATTTGAAATTGATATGATTCGATTTAGGTTTTCGATTCCACCTTTATGATCTGAATGGTTTAAAATTGGATACAGAAAAGGTTTTTTTTTTCAAAACAATATGAATCATTAAACAATTGGTTCGGAACTAAAACCACCCATTTTGATTCTTATTTTTTGAAATGGAAATTTAATCTTAAAAAGACAGTCTCATTTTGATTTTAAAATCTCTTTTTAATTCTAATTTCGATTGCTATAACGTTTTTAAAAAAATATTTTTATAAGGGTGAGTCTCGAATTTGAGATCTTCACCCCTATCCATATGAGGTAGTGCTAATCCACTTAAGGTGAACTATTAGAACTATTGATTATTTTCGTTTGGAATTAACATCTCAACATATTGTAACAAGAAATAATCCAATCCAGTACAAAAAAAAAAAAAGATCAATCCATTTATAAAGTTAAAAATAAAAAGATAAACACCGATAATTTATCTTTCAAATCAAATAATTTATGCTCTAATGTTATTCGTATTAACAATCAGATAAATATGCTCTAATCTTATTTGTATTATTAATAGATAAAAGCTAAATGCAATACAAACATCAACAATTAAGAAAATAATTAAAAAAAAAAGAACTACACTGATCAAATTACGATTAGACTTGGACCTTATTTTCTCATAACAAATTTATTCTATTTTGATACTTAAAGTTAATAAAAATTACTATTTTTTTAAGATACAATAAAATTTTTATATAAATGGAGATTTTATTGAAAATCACGAAAAGTGGTAAAATTCTAGTGGTTTCGCACACTTAAAGCTGCATCATTAAGAAAAGGAATACAACCTAAGAAGGAATAAAAATATAATCAAAACATCTATATACATCCAGAGCATTATATGGAAAGAAAACAATTAAAGTTTTGTAATAGAATACTGCTTGAATAATAATTTTGACTATGCAATCGATAAAATTAGAATAATCACTATCATAGACTCTTCTATTTCTTTTTTTTTTTTTCAGATTTCCTACACAAACTTTTTTTTCATAATTTTTCTTACACAAATTTAGTAAAAATTTTAAATATATCATCAATTCTAGTGTAAGTTTCAAATATATTCTCAACTTTAGTGTAAATTTCAAATATATCTTAACATTTATGAGTTGATGTGCTATGTCATCGTTGACACGTGCTTGCATATATTTAAAATAGATCTAAAAGTTTAAGGATCAATCACTCTTGAAATTAAAACATAAAATTTACAATAAAGTTAGGTGTATAAGATAATTATCACATAATTAAAGATAAGTAGTCAAAACTTAAGTTTTTCATTATTAAATATGATTTTGTGATTCATTTCTACATGAAAAGTATATTTAACATATGAATGTCAATTTGTTAGGACCGTGCATGATGGATTAGTTGAAGAAGAAAGTGCTAAGAAAGCCATAACATTCGTACAAGTAAGTGGATTGGGAAAATTTTTCTACTACTGGATAATGGACATAGCGGGACAATTGCTTACATGGAAAAGTTGAATAAAAGTGTTGAACAAAATGCTAGATATTTTGCTTTTAAATGCTAGATATTTTGCTTTTCTTGCATAAAGTCACAGATATTTTCTATTGAATAGTGTACAATTCTATAAATTTTATTATCTTTCAGTGCTTTTCTTTTCCGTCATCCATCATTTGAAAATAAATAATATAGATTTTAAACTAAACGTACTATTTTTTTTTTGAATTAAAACTGCGTTTCTAAATTTAAAATTCAAACTTGTACAATTTTTTTACCGACGTTTAATTCTTGATGATTAGATATATATTTTATAAACAGTTTAATTTATGATATTTTGAATTATGTATAAATTAAGTTTCTCATGTCTATTATAAATACTTAAAAGTTAAGGATTTCAGATTTGCGAACTAAGTTCTTTGATATGCTTAAAAGATGACACCTATAATGAATTTGATTTTCTTATATTTTTTAGTTTTGACTAAAATTATAATGTTTTAATATAATTTTTAATTTGTTCTTGACCTATCTTATTTCTAATGGTTTTTAACTTATCGTATTACTAACATTTATTTGTTTATTTAAGTTTCTCTTAATTCATAATATCATTAATAATCTTTAATTAATATAAGTGTCCTTAAGTAGTATTCACAACTTCTAATTAATTTGAAAATCTCTTGAATTGCTAAGTTTCCTTGGGGAACAAGAAAAAAATATGTATATATATAAGAGTGATTAAGATGACACTGTTCATCATTCATTCTTTGCTTTCATTTTCTCTACTAACATTGAACACTTAAATTGTAAAGTTATTTTGGAGAATATATATATATATATATATATATATATATATATATATATATATATATATATATATATATATATATATATAAATATATATCTTATAGTGAAGATTTTGGGGTGGGAGAGAGCGCCCAGAGAGATTGAGTGTCTCGGAT
>CANYLF010485816.1:0-11164 GCA_948193215.1 Bocquillonia castaneifolia | reverse complement strand
TCTACATTTCCTGATATTTTCACCTTCCATTGTTCTGAATCTATGCTGGTTTTGAAAACCCCTGTTTTTTCATGTAAAAAACTTATAAAGTTGAGATATTGATAGAGTAAAAAATAAAGGGTGCAAATTAACTAGCAAATCCAAGTAAAATATGCTATTAATCAAGTACCTATGAATTTAAGAAGTAAAAGGGGAAAAAAAAAGATGAAGTCAGGAAAGATACCTTCAATTTTCTGCAAGATTTTTTTCACTTTCTGTTTACATCCATCACAGTGGATGTTAACTGTTCAGAACACAAGTCTGCATGTACAAGTAACAATAAGAACAAAAACCAACCGATGACTAATGAGATAGGCCATTATTATATTAAAATGAAAAAAAAAATTATCAGCTATAATCAGGTAGGGAAAATAAATTGAATTTTTGAGTTGCCATCTGTGATCATTGCCGAACTGTATCTTGCACAATTTGAAAATTTGAATTCTCTCATGCTTCTAATGCTACAAGCTTGGTTTCCTAGGGTGGTTTAGTATATTTGAATCTCAGGTTTCTTCTCATCTTTATTGTTTTCATCCTCTTCTGTACTAGATTAGTAAATGCAGGAGCCTGGCTGTAGCATTAATTGCAAAGTTGAATGCTTTTCATGTTTAATTTGGGACAAAAATTTTATGTGCATCTGGATAGGTGGATTTGGATTTCAAATCTTTGTATTTCAAATCCTTGTATTTCAAATTTAAGAATTTGAAATCCATTGTTTGGATGATTTAAGAATTTGAAATCCTAGATTTCAAATCTATTGTTTGGATAATTTAAAAATTTACAATGCTAAATTTCAATCTTAGAGACCTCTGTTGGTATTTTTGTTGTAATAATCTGTACGATCTGCCCTGCATAAGTGAAATTGGAAACTGTGACTTTGGGCTCTTTTCCACTAATGGTTAGCTTTTAGGCAGGCTCTGACAGGGCCGTGCATCGGTTCGGTTCAGTTTGAACCGAAACGATTTTTTTAAAACCATAAAACCGAACCGAACCAAAATATATTTGGTTAAAACCGAATTAATTTGGTTCGGTTTTAGCTAAAATGGAAGTTCGGTTTGATTTTAAGACTAAATTTTGGTTCGGTTCGGTTTTTTGTCAAAAATCCTAAACTGAACCAAACCGAAATTTAGAAAAATTTTGAAAATAAGAACCGAATTGAAATTGACCGGTTCAGTTCGGTTTTTCGGTCCGGTTCTGTTTTGCACACCCCTACTCCAGGGGCTGTAACAATATTACACATTCCTTTTTCTTCAATTTTTTTGTTCTCTACTATCTGCTTCTACTGATGTATCTTAGAACAATCTGTTAGTAGGTCTTGCTGCAATTCTCTGGTTATTCTTAAGGTTTTGCAATTCACTGTTCTTACATTCTAGCTGTATTAAGGAGGATTAGAAGCTTAAGTGGGAGCTGTGCCCCTAATTTTTCAAAATTGATAATGCAGGACTACTGATTTCTTTCCCTCTATTTCTTTCCTATTATTTGGTTAACAGATATTTAAAGAGTTTGCTCTCTGGTTCCTTCAATTAATGATTGCTTCACTTTAGAATACTTGTGTTTATTTTCAGCTTTTGACCTTGGATTTGTAGCTGGTTCACATAACAGACAAGCTAAGTTTGAGTTAGACTGCATTTTGTTCCAATTAACTTGTTTAGCAATAAGCCAAACATTACTTAATTTTCATAATCTAGTGCTGAGTGTAGCCTTTTAGCTTCAATTGCCCGAAACATATTTTGGGCTAAATAGGCTCCATCTCATACATCCTATCAGTTGCTCATAGAAATCTTTGGATTCAGGACTGACCAACCTAACTAGGTTCTACAACTGGGATAACATTTGATTTTCATTGTTTTTTCTGGGTTACATTTGTTGTGATTAATATGTGAGAGCGATGTAATTTTTGGTTCCTTTATGGCAAAAGAGATGAGGAAAAAAAAAAACGATATTGGTGCCCCAGTTTATAATTGCTTCCTAAGAAAACTATGATTTTAATAATGGCTCAAATCCATTGTTGAGTTCAGATTTTTTTGATATTCTTGATGTGGTGTTTAGTTATTTATGATTGTTGGGTTTTTGATTATTAAATTGAATTCTTATCAAGTTTGCATGTGATGCAGGCATTTACAGCAGGATTTTGTCAGCCGTCAGTGACTGCAGCATAGAAACTCTCTGGCATACAGAAACTTCAATTGTGACGGCTTCTTCTCAAAGTGGTAATACATGAAAAGCATGAGTTACTTTCTTATGAGTTAATATAATTCTTTAAACAAAAAAAAGGTTCTGATTTCTTATGAGTTAATACTATTCTATTATTTGATGCTGACATCTATAGAGACCAGTATTTGCTTGGCTTTCTATCAATTAATAAATTCTGTCATTAAACACGTTGAACCTCATATTGAATCCAAGATCAAGAAGTTGAAAAATGATTGGATAATTGTGTACGACATGATCTATGAAACCGTTATTAGACATTTTTATTCCGAAAGATCCAACTGGGAAAGGAAAAAAAATCGCATGTTTTCAAATTGAGCTACTTATTATTTTTTTTTCTATTCGGTTAAATGATGTCATATCTTGCTTGAAATAGTTTAGTGCAATTTGGGTGCACCCATATATATATAAGGGTATTATGACCATTTTATAAAAATTATGCACACACACACAAGGGTAGTATGGTCATTTTATAAAGATTATATCAATTTTTCATATATAAATGTATAAAATTATTAATATTTATAAGGGTATTATGGTCATTTTCATAAAAATTATATCAAATTTTCATATTAATGATCATATTAAAATATGTAATGATGATTATCTTATAAAAAAATAATGATTATTAATGAACAATTAATTTATAAAGATGATAATAAAATATGTGAAATTGAATTTTAAGTGTATTATAGTCATTCAAGCTTATATATACTTATTCCATATGTCAATGGCGGTGAACCAAAGTATAATATAAGAATTGGATAATTATTCTATTCCATGAACCAAATAATGGAATTGGAATTCTATTCCTAATCTATTCCATTCTTTAGGAATATGAATTCTATTCCATATATATTCAATTCCATGAACCAAACATAGCCTTACTCGACTTCCCTTCCTCCTTTAATTTCTTCTTCTTACTTTTACAAGCTTGCCCTCTTTTTTTTTTTTCTTAATTACAATTGAAAATTCCCTCTGAAATGCTTATAATTTTCTTTCCAAGTTCCCTAGCCTGCTTTCTAGGTCTTACCTTGCTTTATCTTCCTGGTCTGTTTGTGGAGTGGAATAGCCTCGTGGACAGTCTTTGCCTGATGATCGAGGTCCTATAAACGCACACACTTGCCAATACTGGCTGGGTAATCTTTCTTTTAATCACATATCACTCAAATACTCATGTTGGATGCTTCTCCCATAATTGATGCCTTGCTCTGTCTGTCATTATGTGACTTTTCTTCTTGTTCCCATAATTATCCTCCTTATACTGCTTGCTTCAAGCACAAACCATTTCATTTACATATCAGGCACTAATTCCCTGTTCATACATGCACTTCCTGTAGACTTTTAATCAACTGAAAGTAAGCCAACAGCCATGCAAAAGGATAACAGCACCACTGCCCCATCAACATCTGCTCGGCTTCGCCATCGAAAGCGCCCCAATGAGGTTGGTTATTTTTAACTATATCTATATGTCCTTAATTCATAGGAGGGTACTGTGCATATATCTATTTGCTCAGGAAGTTGTCATGTTATGAATTGGGCACTAAAGGAAAACCACAGCAATTAATGTCTTTTGTTTATGGGCTGTTTGGGTGCTCTTATTTTTGTTAATGAGATCCTCATTTCGCCTTCTGTTCAATTTTCTGACACGCCTGGTTAGTACATGGAATACTTAAAACAGTTTTATTCTTCCACAAGGCATAGTGCTTTCCTTACTAGGGGGTGGGGAAGTTAATTTGTAGTTCTTTCTGTCTTCTTGTCAGGTTGTTGCAGAGGCTGGTAAAGAAAATGGAGGCCATTTACTGGTTGATGATCAAAACAAATACAAGTCCATGTGGATCCGTACATACTCAACTTTGTGGATGATTGGGAGCTTTGCATTGATTGTTTACATGGGTCATCTCTGTATCACAGCAATGGTGGTTGTCATCCAAATATTTATGGCGAAAGAGTTATTCAATCTACTAAGGAAAGCACATGAAGATAGGCATCTCCCAGGGTTTAGACTTTTGAATTGGTAAAGATAGTACATTATCTTGTCCCTTTGGATTGTCTTCTATGCTTCTATTTACTCAACTGAATCCTATCATTGTGGTGCAATGGAGTGTTTGAGCTTGAAAAGGAATATTCCAATCTAATTCTTTTGTTTTTCTTTGTTTATTTTTTTCTGGTGAGTGGTCGCCAAGGTGTCAGAATTTACTATATGACATAAAATTTGGAGTTACTTTTCTTGCTAATGAAGTAACAAGTGTATGGACCATTTTACTTGATCGAGAAAAGATCATCACATATTACAATAATTATTTCCTTGCAGATTTCTAAGATTTTCTCAAATTTCTCTCCTTGCAAATTTCTAGCATGCAAGCTTGAACATTTCTTTCTTAATTAATTAAAGCATTGATATGGCAAGTAACACCATTTTTGTACTATATTAATCCAGTAAATCCAGCCATTAAAAAGGTGTAGTGTCTCTTGATTATCTATTTTTTCTCCATTTATGTGCTCAATTCAAAAAAAAAAAAGAATAGAAAAAGCTAGTATAGAAACTCAAATAGAAATCCAGTAAGTTTAGGCACTTAATAATATATCATTCTCCTAAACATGTCTAGTCCGAGTTTATCAATTTCTCCGTTTTCTTGCCAGGCACTTCTTTTTCACTGCAATGCTATTTGTGTATGGCCGAATTCTGAGCCAGAGGCTAGTCAATACTGTAACTTCAGACAAATTCTTGTACCAGCTTGTGAACAGTCTCATCAAATATCATATGGCTATTTGTTATTTCTTGTATATTGCAGGTTGGTTATATATTTATTTATGCTTTTATGTTTATATGTATGTGTAATTGGCCTTTTGCATTAAGAACATCCTATTGATTTTACAGATAATTTGTTCTTCATAATGTCTTTATGATGCTTTGCGTTTGTAAAATTTGCTCAGGTTTCATGTGGTTCATTCTCACACTAAAGAAGAAGATGTACAAGTATCAATTTGGCCAGTATGCTTGGACACACATGATTTTAATTGTGGTTTTCACACAGTCCTCTTTCACTGTGGCCAATATTTTTGAAGGAATTTTCTGGTAACTGAAAATTCTTTATGGCACTATGTTTGCAGGCTTCAAGTTTTTTAATATCACATACCACTTTATCTAGTGTAGGATTACATGTAACATCTCTTCCCAATTCTGATGGCATCACTATATCCCTAGTTTTTTTTTTTTTGGGTTTTCTGGGGTGGTGGGGTGGGAGTAGCAGTGCAAATGTGATCTCTGATATGATATACTAATTCATTTTTGTTTTTATGACCCATTTCGATCATTAAAGATAACTTTTGTCTTCTTATTGGAAATAATTTTAAATAAATGTCTCAACTGGTGTAATCATCTTGTCCTCTTTTTGATGCTATCTCCAATACAAAGGGAAAAGTTCAAGGACCGTGGGTGCAATTAATCCCCACATCCACATGCATCCATCTCAACAATGAAGGGCTTGAAGTTTGGCAGGGTCGAAAAAGTCTCTAAAGTTGTTTTCCAGCTCATAAAACTGCAAAATGACTTGAGCTTGGATTCATCAACCAGCTTATTTGACTCAAGTCTTCCTTCTTGGCTTAGTAGCTCTAGCTGCTTCCTTAGTCAATGCATTTACTTCTGTAATCATAACATTTATCTAGATTCTTCACAAGTCTTGGTGCTTATGCATTTTTTTATCATCTGCCATGTAGGTTTCTTCTTCCAGCCTCACTAATTGTCATCAATGACATATTTGCTTATATTTTTGGTTTCTTCTTTGGAAGAACCCCTTTGATTAAGTTATCACCGAAGAAAACTTGGGAGGGATTCATTGGAGCTTCTGTCACAACTATGATATCTGCATTTGTGGTGAGCATGGTTTTTAATAATTTCTGCTGTTCTAATGAATCTAAGTTATTGATGTGAATTTTAACTGCAGAATCAGTTTTACTTAACATGTTTTTAAATATGAAGTACTAGTACTAGGTTTTGTAACTATCATTGTGACAGAGAACTATATCATTATAATGAGTAATATGTTATTATGTATTTCTTGTATCTGGGGATTTCCGTGTTACTCTACTTATTTTATGCCCTTTGTAGAAAATTTTTTGCTCTGTATATAAATAATGCATTTAACTATGAACAGATGAAGTGACTGGTCACTTCAGACTCATAATAGTTAGGATATAGTCACAAGTTATCCATATTATAACGGTTCCTTTCTTTCTGTTAGAACTTGTTTGTTGTAAGATTTGTGAAAGTCCACACAGGTCTGATCATGTCAAAGGATTTCTTTCACTTTGTCTTTGCTCTTCTTGACAAGAGATTCTTCAAATGTTAACAAATTTGTGCTTGTTTGTGTAGCTTGCAAATATCATGGGGCGCTTTCAATGGCTAACATGCCCAAGAAAAGTAAATGTTCTACTGAATTTAACTATTGATGTACATAAGAAGGTGAACCTGTTAAATGTAAGAGATTTTTTTTACCATGCAGGATTTATCCAGTGGATGGCTTCAATGTGATCCTGGGCCTTTATTTAAGCCTGAGTGTTTCACCTTGCAAGGATGGGTTCCTCAATGGGTGAGTTAGCTAACATAATTGGTTTTGAATATCCATGCCTAATGTTTCTTTTTTCCGAGAACAAAGGTGAAGCTTTTTGTTTCATCCTTATTTTAACATATGATTTTCAACTATCTTTGTAATTTTTATTAATTGCAAGTGGGTTGTGTATCATGTGGTAGTGTGACCAATTTCTCTATAGTTAATTTGATTTCACATTTTGGATTCACGTTGATATTTCCTTAGCAACAGTATAAGAAAAGTTAGTTTTTCTGCGTGCATATTAGCATGGATTTGATAGTTTGTTTATTGCCTTTGGTGGTCATTTTGTTTGTCTCTAAATGCTGATATTTAAATATTTTGCTCTATCTATCGTCTGCTTATTTTTGACACACTGTACTGAGGTGATTTGATTTAGTTAGGCTTTGACAGAAAATATCCCAGTCCATGTCATGTGCTTTTTTTTTTTAAATCAAGACGCTACTAATTGTTAAGATATAGCAATGAATTTATCATATCATATGGTTGCTGTTGGACCTGAGACTTAAAATAGGAATTCACTAAACATCTAATTTCATTGTTAGAAACATTTTGCTTGTATTTTCTTGCAAAGAAAATGTTTGATGGAACTTCCTCTTTTTTTTTTATTATTTATTTATTTGCTTGTCAGAAACATTTTACCTCTGTGGTTAATTCTCACTGTGCCCCATCACCATGCCTTGTGCTAATTTTGTTTGTTTTACAGATTCTTAGTTGCATATTGAGAATACTGTTTGCAAGTTTTTAAAACATGTATATTCATGCCATTTTTCATTTCAAAATTTTAACGCTTAATCAATGCTTTTGTTCAGTTTCCTTGGAAAGAGATCTCCATTCTACCTGTTCAATGGCATGCTCTCTGCCTTGGTTTGTTTGCATCAATAATAGCACCTTTTGGAGGATTTTTTGCAAGTGGTTTCAAAAGAGCTTTTAAGATCAAGGTGCAATCTTAATACTTTCAGCATCCCTTAAGAATGTGATCTCTGTATCATACTGTGCTGAATGTCAGACTGTATCTTCTAACAATTCGAGCATACTCTCATCCATTTGCAACAGGATTTTGGTGACAGTATCCCAGGACATGGAGGAATTACAGATAGAATGGATTGCCAGGTAAGAACTGACAAAGTTTGAAGTGTTGGGAAACTAAGAGTGTGTCTGGGATTGTGGTCAGGTGTTCAAAACCATGGTTTTTTTTTAAAAAAAATTTTTAGAAACTGCTTCTACCAAACCTGTTTTTGAAAAAGCACCTACATACATGCTTCTTTAAAACTGTTGTTTTGAACACTCAAAGAAGTAACTGAACCAAAAAGTTGTCCGAAACAATCCTGGATCTCTATAGATGAGGGCTTACTTCCATTATAGATGCCTCTATATTTTCTCTGTTACTGATACATGACGAAATTTCTTCTTTTTTTTTTTTGTGGGGAAGTGGATATTGTTAAAATTCCCCTCCCTCATGCTTCCTGATTGAGTTGGCATGGATTTGAATTCATTGCTTAAAACATTTGAATTAGCAAATGGATCTTCAAGTTCAAGTGCAGCCTTGTTATGAATTTTTCACGTTTTCAGTCTGATTGATAATATGTTTGTTTGATGTAGATGGTTATGGCTGTGTTTGCATACATATATCATCAATCATTTGTTGTGCCTCAAAGTATATCAGTTGAAATGATCTTAGATCAGGTAAACTTGCAAAATTGCGTGTTTCATATATCATTATATCATAGCAAATGAGGATGCATTGACTTGCGCAACTGTGTTGCAGATTTTGACAAACCTTACTTTTGAGGAGCAGTATGCCTTATACATGAAGCTCGGGGAAATAGTCCAGGAAAGACTGGTTGGACATTCTTAGATTTGCATAGTGCGCATCTATGCTGTTCAAGTACATGGTGACTTAGGACTGAAAGAAAGAAATAAGAAGAAAATGTTTGTATATGTTCTCAGTTTTATTTCAGATACAAAATATCTCTAGGGGCAGGCATTCTTTAGCAACCGCTCTATGTACAACACAGATTGATTGATATACATGAAAACTGCCAATGGCATGTATTGCAAATGGTCTTCAGATTTTGTAATCCAATGTTCTCATTTCAAGGAAACTCAGAGTTTAGAAAGACACGAACCGCTTGAGAGCGAGACGTCGAGCTATTAAGATGAAGTCCAAGACACTCCTAGTCTCAATTCCTATTTTGTGAATCAAAATAGTGGCTTTAATTAAAGTAGTTTTTTTAAACAATAATATCTTGATAATTGTGTCCCTATTTTAGGAGGGTATTGAATGTTGATTTCTAAATTTATGGACTCATGGCTAAATTTATAAGGAGTTTATGTTTTTCATATGAATAATTGAATTATTTATTGGCTAAATACATTTTTGTCTTCGAATTTTTATGATTCTACCTTATTTGCTTCTACATAGCATGTAATAATGCAACACAACACAATCCGAATTTAGAGAAGTCAGTTGTTATTTGTGAAGGAATTAATCCTGCTATTGTAATTTTTGATCTAAAGTAATAAGAGATATATTGATAAGAAAAATCAATTTTCACAAGCTTGATATAGATCCAAACATGATGTTTTTTTTTTTCAAAATCCTGCAAATATTGATGGAGACAAATCCTGCATTTTTATGATGTTTAAAGGGGAACATTTAGATGCTACTGGTGTTTACATGCCTCAGTATGCAAATGAAAATATTCAAAGGATAGAACAGTGATACGAATCATATCAAAAAGGCCCAAGAAGCCCAACCTAAACTGGGCATCACGCTAGCCCAAGATCAGTCCTTACACCTTGATTCCTATGACAAGAGAACTCCTAAACAAAGGGGGATTCATACTCTAAGGGGGACTCTGATTAAGCTCAAAGACAAGACTCTTAAGTCAATAAGGACAAGGATTCCTATTCACAAGGAGAACATTCCAACCACTATATAAACCCCTGAGGGGATTAGGTATCATTAACTCTAACCTGCACACATACATCTAAATTCTATAAGAATATTACTAATTTGAGCGTCGGAGTCAGACCCCGAGAACCGCCCTAAGTCTTTCTCTTTTGTGCAGGTTAGGCTAACTCCGGTGATCAGGCGACCTTAGGGGAACCTCAGACGGACTTCAGTTCTTGGAGAAATGTCCTAAACGTTTCATTGGTGCGGTGAGCGTGGACAATTCAATCTTCATGATGTTAAATTTATATAGTTTTCTCTGGAATTGCGGTGGCCATGGTGTTCAATTAATAATCAAGTCATCATCACTCAATTCACGCGTTCGTAGAAAATGGATTCAAGTGTGGTCGGCGAATCAAAATTTGATTTTTAAATCTCCATGAGGCAAGACCTTATATGCATGAATCGCCGATCCAAATATAAGAAAAAAAAAAAAGGACACCATGATAGGTAAGTTTATTTACAAACCTAAGACAAGTTTCTAGTCTAAAAAAAGAGGCAGCACTCCCCCTGCAATTTTTTTTTTAAAAAAAGAAGGGTGAATCAAGACCTCTCTCAATAGAGAGGCAAAATCAAGACCTCTTAGAAAGAGGCGAATCAAGACCTCTCAAGGAAAAGCATGGCTAAACACCACTATCTTGTTAAAATAAAGATATTTGTTACGAGGATAGCATCAATAACCAGTTCCTACGATGTAATCGATCTCCATTGAAATCGAAATCTCCTGTATGCCAAAAGCCAGTTCAAAGTAACATTGGACGGGAGAAATATTCAGTATCATATCTCACAATAGATGCGATGGTGAACCTTTAAGATGCCAGGGTACATAATTTTTAAGAAGTTATGGAGGCCATAACCAAAGGTCAGCCTTGAAAATATTTTTGATTAATTATTACAGTCGTTATCATGCAAGTATATACCCTTATCTATGGGTGATATAAGGCTAGTGGAAGTCTTGAGAAAATATGAGCTTACAAGGTTCAGAATAGTTAATTCAATATATACTGAAAAAGTATATTGCTCTAGCTGCGGAGTTTAATGGGTGTATAATATAAGAGGTTCTGTCACATGGAAAGTGGAAGTTTTCTCATCTTTGAATGAAGTAATGACAATCAGCTCATGTGTCGACAATTAGTTCTCCAGAAATTCTAGAGAAAAAATTCAGGAATTAATTCCCTACATGGCTTGTATTGAGGAAGCATCATTGTTGATCAAAGCATATCTGTCTCAAATTTACACCACGAGAAGTTGAAGATTTACAACAGTGTGCTTAGCATAGAAACATACTAGTCATAGGCTCAGGTCGCCAAATATATGTTGGGGGCGAGTTCCTATTGTCCAGCAAGTT
>CANYLF010485794.1:0-12009 GCA_948193215.1 Bocquillonia castaneifolia | reverse complement strand
GATGACTCACTAGCTTCTAGCTTTTCATCCTCATTAAGGTTCATCTCATAGATCAAGAGACTACCTATGAGTTCATCCATTCTCATGGTGGTGAGGTCTTTAGATTCTTCAATAGATGTGATCTTTGCCTCAAACTTCTTTCTTGGCAACGATCTCAAGATCTTCTTATTTACCTCCCCCGGGCTATATATCTTTCCAAGCGTCCTTAGCCCTTTCACTAATGCTAGAAGCCGGTTGGTGAGAGTAGTGACATTCTTATCGGCTAACCTCTTGAAGCTCTCATATTGGTAGACAAGAAGCTCTATCCTCTTGTTCTTGACTTCGGTTGTGCCTTCATGATAGTTTGCCAATGTCTTCCAAATGGCATGAGTGGTTGTGCAATGTTGAACCCTAGCACATTCCTCTCTTGATAAAGAACTAAGAAGAATGGCCATGGCTCTATGATTCTTACCATTGCTCTTCTTATGTGCATCCACCCAGTCCTTCCTATCAAGGATTGTTGTCACCTCTCCTTTTGTTGTAGTTGGTGGAGTCCATTCTACAAGGATTTGATCCCAAACATCGATTTGGTCACTATCCAAATAGCATTGCATACGCAACTTCCAATAAGGATAGTCACTTTCATTGAAGTAAGGTCTCAAACTAGAAATACCTTCACCCATAGACATCTTAAAGATCTTTTACTCCCACTTAGGGTATTAATGAGCAATAAGGCTCTGATACGAACTGAAAAACCAAGAGGGAGGGGTGAATTGGTGTGGAATTAAAAATTAAAATTACTTCAAGAATGGATTAGAAAAGAGAAGAAGAACACAAAAGATTTATAGTGGTTCAGACCCAACTTGTCCTACATCCACTCTCCTAAAGACCTCTTTGGGGATCCACTAACTACAATAGTGATACAAGGGATTTCAAGGCTATTCCAAATCTTTACAATGAGTTTTACCCAAGGCTCACTCATAAACCCTAGTGTTTCCAAGAGGCTAACACCAAACCTTTACAATGAAGATTTCAATAGGCTATCTTCAACCTTTATAAAGAGAATTCTAAGGCTCTCTCCAAACCTAACCCTAGTGTTTCCCAACTCAAAAAGAATTGACACTAGTACAATGGATAACTAATTCACTCAACCCAAGCAACAAATGCTCTAGAGTTCTAGCTACCCAAAATCGAACAACCAATTATATACAAATGATTGAAAAATAATTTTAAAAGAGTTTGGATATCAAAGGAATTAATGTGCTTACAAGAACAACATTTATAATGGGTATTTATAGCCAAAATACCCAAAACTAGCTATTAGAAACTACCCCAAGTGTGTCTCTAACGGCTAGTTGCTTTTTCAATAAAAGCACTGAAAATTGTCAAATTGTGGGCATGGTTTCATCAGTCTCGGGTGCGATCTGTCTAACGGCTAGTTTTTCAGAGACTCCATTGAATGTCGCGGGGGCGGCATCTCTAACCACGGGAGCGAAATCACTGGGCAGGGGATGCCTTTAAGAGTGACTCTATGTTTGATCAAACCGCAGGAGTGATATCTCCAACCGCGGGCTCAAAATCACCGGTCAGAGAATGCATTTGAAAGAGCGGCTAGATTGCCTTGAGGAGCGGCTTAATTTCCTTTGATGAGTGGCTTCTATCTGATTAAATCGCGGGGGCGATTTAGTCCACGCGGGCTCGACCTCGAACCTTCAGAAGAGGGCTCTCTGTTTCTCAAGTTGCGGGTGTGATTTGGGATGTCGCGGGCGTGGATCTAAGTGTACAAAAGCCTTCTAAGTTCACCAAAAGGTCTGGGCGTGGTTTCCTTTTTGCGGGCGAACTATGTCGCTGGTCATGGGGGCGATCCTCACATTGTGGGCGTGATATATTGCCGCGGGCGCTGATCCCCTTATCACGGGCGCGGTTTGCAAGAATCATTCAAAACTAGCTTGGTTGAAAACCTACACACTTAGAAACTTTGTTAGAAAAAGATAAAGGGTTATTAAACTCAAAATAAGATGGATTGATGCCACTAAAGCCAACAAGGCAAGAAGTTAGGGAAGAGATTAAAAGCTTGTTAATGGAGAACAAGTCCACTTTCATAAATATCCCAAAGGAAATACTAGGGATAGACCCCTCAATCATCATACATAAGTTGAATGTAGACCCACAAGCTAAGCTAGTAAGGAAAAAACAGAGACAGTTCACCTCTGAAAGGCAGAGAATCATTAAGGAAGAGGTGGATAAGCTCATGGAAGCTAGATTCATTGAGGAACTAAGGCACTCAGAGTGGTATGCTAATGTGGTGCTAGTAAAGAAGAAAAATGGTAAGTTCAAAATGTGTGTGGACTTTACGAACCTAAACAAAGTCCGCCCTAAGGACAACTATCCTCTACCCTCAATTGACCAGCTAGTGAACTCAACAGTAGGTCATGAGAATCTTAGTATGGTGGATGCAACCAGTGTGTACTACCACATGAAGATGGATGAGGATGATAGAAGTAAGAAAGCCTTTGTGACAGATAAAGGAACCTATTGTTATTCCTTTTGGGTTGAAGAATACAGGTGCTACTTACCAAAGGCTGATGGACTACATGTTCAAGGACATGATAGGGGACTGTGTAGAGGCCTATGTGGATGACCTGATAGTAAAATGCAAGGAGGAAGACCACCCAAATGACTTGATGAAGGTCAAGGCGATATTGGACTTGCAACCCCCTAAGGAACATTAACGAGGTTTAGAAGTTAAATGGGAGAGTGACAACTCTAGGGAGATTCATATCATGTGCTGCAATGAAGTCATTACCTTTCTACAAGATATTAAAGAAGGTAAAGAAGTTTGAGTTGATGTAAGAGTGCCGGGAGGCCTTCGAAAGACTGAAGGAGTTCCTCACCATACCTCCCCTACTTAGTAGGTCGATGGCAGCTGAGAAGATCTACCTGTACCTGTCCTTCTCTAACGAGATCATAGCAAGTGTTTTAGTAATGGAAGATATGGGGGAACAAAGCCCTGTGTATTATGTGAGTAAGATACTTAGAGGGGCAGAACTGAGATACCCAACTGTGGACAAAATGGCTCTAGCAGTGGTAGAGGTAGCCAAATGACTAAAAGCTTACTTCCAAGCACACACCATTATAGTAAGTACTTGCTCTCCACTAAGGAAGACTTTGGAAAGACCTAAAACCATAGGTAGGCTGGTCAATTGGTCAGTCTAATTAGGGGAACACGATGTGAGGTATGAGCCTAGGAGAGCCATGAAGGCATAAGCCTTGACAGATTTCATGACTGAGTTGAAAGGAGATGAGAAGATGGACGAAGAGGAAGAAGCCCAAAAGTAGGAATTGTATGTGGATGGTGCTTGTAGCGAGAGTAGAGTAGGGGCCGGAGTGGTATTGATCGAGCTAGGCAAGGTCTAGATATTGCATGCTGTAAGGCTATCATTCAAGGCAATAAATAATGCAGCTGCGTATGAGGGTCTGGTAGCTGGGCTGTCCATAACCAATGAAGTGAGGGCAGAGTCGGTAGTCATACACAGTGACTCGCAGCTGGTGATAAATCAAGTGACTAGGAATTTTATGGCCAAGAAGCCCGGAATGGTCAATTACCGGGAATAAGTAAAGAAGCAGCTAGAAAAGATAAAGGAAAACGAAGGGAGGTATGAACTATGCTAGATCCTAAAGGAGGAGAACCAAGAGGCAGACCTCCTCACTAAGGCAACAGGAGATGGAAAAGAGACCGTTTTAGTAATCTCATTGAGGGAGGAACTACAAAGGGATAACATTGAGGAAATAAGAGGTGCTAGATATAGAGGAGCACAAAACTACTGCTCGGATGGAACCCATTGTTGACTATAAGTTATTGGGAGAGTTTCTCGAAGGTAGAAAGAAAGAACAAAAGTTGTAAGGAAAGGCATCACTTTACCATTATAGAGATGGATTTCTGTACCTCAAATCTTTGATGCACCCATGGTGCAGATGCTTGTCAGGGAGAGAAGGTGAGCCGGCATTGAGGCAGATACATTAAGTGATATGCGGATGGCACGAGGCTGCAACATCAATGGTAAGGAAGACGTTACTCTAAGGTTACTAATGGCCTACCATAGGGAAGGGTACTATAAAGTTAGTTTCAGAATGTGACAAGTGTCAGCGCTTTGCCAAGATAAGCCATAAACCAGCTCACATAATATTTCATATAGGTAGCCCATAGCCTTTTGCCCTATAGGGAATGAACATCTTGGGACCTTTTCCTATGGCATTAGGCCTGAGGAAGTTCATAACACAAACCAGCTCACATAATATTTCATATAGGTAGCCCATAGCCTTTTGCCCTATGGGGAATGAACATCTTGGGACCTTTTCCTATGGCATTAGGCCTGAGGAAGTTCTTAATAGTGTCCATTGACCATTTCACCAAGTGGGTGGAAGGAGAAGTCGTGTCCACAATCACCGAGGCAAAGATAGAAAAGTCCTTTAAAAGAAAGGTCATTTGCAGGTTTAGAATACCATATACACTGGTGACATATAATGGGAAATAGTTTGATTACAAGAGGTTCAAGGAATTTTGCAGTGAACTGGGGATTGACTTGAGGTTTACTTCAGTACAGTACCCATAAATAAATGGAATTACCAAAGTTACAAAAAGAACAATCTTGGACAGACTGAAGAAGAGATTAGATAAGAGAAATGGAGAATGGGTTAAGGAACTCTATAATGTTCTGTGGGCATATAGGATGACTCTAAAGAAGGGCACAAAATAGCCCCCATTCAGGGTCGCTTATGGGATGTATGCTATGGTCTCAGTGGAGGTAGGGTTACCCACATGGAAGAGGCTAAATAATGATGAAGTAGAGAATGAAGCTAACACTAGACTCGTCAATGACCTCCTATAAGATTGAAGGGAACATGCGGCTTTCAGATCAGAGGTATATCAAAAATAGGAATCATCATACAATGACAGGAGGGTAAGAGCGAAACAGTTCAAAGAAGATGACATGTTCTTGAGGAGAGTCGATGTGGATAAAAGAGATGCTGGAATAGGAAAGCTTGGCCAAACTGGGAAGAACCGTATAGGGTAAATGCTGTAGTGGGAAAATGAGCATACAAATTGACGCACATGGATGGCACCTTCTTGCCTAGGACATAGAATGCATAACTTTTCAGAAAGTATTATCAGTAAGATGTAAAGCTCTATACTTTCGAGAAAACTTTTATCTTTTTCCTTTCAATGCTGTTTATAATGAAGGCTTAAGAAGCCTGTAGACACTGAATTTTTGGATGCAGGTACGTGGAAGAGGCACGGGAGCCCAGTGATGAATACAGTCTATTTTGGACCATTTTGTTACCCAGTTTCTTGTAGAAATGAGTTGAAGAAAATAAAAATTATTTCAGATGCGCTAAATATTTTCAAAATATGTTTTTGGCATAATTTAGGGTCCGAACAAGTGTTTAAATATTTGTTCGAACCTTAAATACGGCCCACATAAACCAGAAAATCATTTTGAGCCCAAAAACCATCAGGTCCAAAATGAACATTCGGCCGAATGTTCATAGGTCCGGCCGAATGTTCAAGATTTCTTTTAAAAAAAATATAAGGGTGTCTGCACGTTTCGACAAGGGGAGATGGAGGTGATCTGTCACACCTCACCCTACTGAGGAAAGGCAGATTCCTTCTGCAACAAACCCTAATCCATCATGGCTATAAATAGAATGAGATGGAGGCTGGAGAAAAAACTTTGGACAAGGTTTTAGTCAGACAAAAAAACACAAAAAAACAGAGAAAAAAATTAACTGGTTTCTTCATCTGAATATTTTCTTTGGTTTTGAACAATTCAACAGCTCATTTTCCTACCATAATCGGTAACTAAACTCAGTTCTGAGGGCAACCAACCATCCACGGAGCATTCATGCATCAAGATTAATCATTTTCTCATTTTTATTATTTTTTTGTTATATTCTGTAATTTTACGTATTTTTCTTTCCAATTTTGTTTCATATTCTGATTGCATATATGAGTTCTGTGTGAAACCAGGAGGATGTAGAAATATTTACATTCAAGTTTGGAGCTCCTGCAACCCGTTCCAAAATTTCACAACGTCTTTTTTTTGTTGGATTTTTAGTTGTTGTTATAATTTATTTTAACCATCCAAAACATATCCTTAGGAGTCTATATGAATTATCAATAGCTAATATACTGTGTATCTGTGATAAAACTTAGCAAAATAGGGAAAATAGCTCGGAGAAGACGACTTACAGATCTGGCCAGATGTTCAAAGGTTTGGCCGGATGTTTACGAAGGTCCGACCGAATGATCGAGCCCCCACGGATGTCCTAACCTGCCTGCTTAATTGGGTCTGGCCCATTTTGAACATCCGGCCGGATGTTCAAAGGTCCGGCCGGATGTTTACGATGCTTCAGTTTGAAAAAGGGATCAGGATCTTGGTCCAACTTGTGAAGGATGTCTACTTTAATTTTAGTGTTTTGAGATTTTTCGAATTCCTTCATTTTCATGACCAAAATGCCCTTGACATTTCAGTGCTACATCCGGGACAGCTTTTTGAACACTTCATAAAAAAAATGTAATTCTTGCTAGGTTAACATAAATAGGATATTTATAGGCTTTTTAGAATTATATCTATCATTTTTTTGTATTATATTTAAAAGGCATGTAATAAACAGGTCAAGAATCAACTCGAAAAACATGCGGTGGATCGACTACCGAAGCTTCAAGGTCGATCGATTTATCCTCTCCCGAGTAAATCGGTTGATCTGTAAGATTTCTTTATTTCTTATGTAAATCACCTAGATCTTTTTTGTTAAATAATTAATCGGATATTTAATTAATCAATTCGGTAATAAGTAAATAAAAATGGTAGAAATTCATTTCACCTTTCCTCTCTTTAAGGGTGTATGTGTATTATAACCATCCCAAATATCTTGGGTAAATAATAAATAAATTAATGTGCAAATATTAACCCCAAAGGAAAATAAAAATATAATAAAAATAAGTTAGAAACTAACTGTGGAGGTTGTGCATGTAAATAAATGAGGAAATAATCCACTCGGCTAATTACTACTAAAACCAGTAGAAACTTACCACAATACAGCCAATTGTAGGGTTAATCATAGTGGACTTAATGCAGAACTAAAATTGATTAGAAACAGTATTAGGTGCGCCCATTTCTTGCACCCTACTTTCTGGGTGATTTATCGCTTTATATTGTTTGTCTCTGGTAGGAAATAATGACCTTATTACTTAATTAAATGGGAAATTGCCCTAAGTATGGATGACTCATTCCGGACCCAGAAATCATCTGGTGTGATGACGAATGGGATTTTCCCAAAAAGGAATCTACCTGTTTGTTAATCACTAGGTGATCCCGAAGCAATTCGAGTGGCGACTCCACACTTTTCATAAAACTTAAAAATCCATTTAGTGGGTATGTCACCATTGCTATTGGACACCAACCGATGGGCAGCGGCGATTAGACGTGTCCCGGGCGCTCTATCCACAAAGCCATGTTCATGCCATTACAATATAGCATATCAAAGACAAGACCCTAGTCTCACATCCTAAAGACAAGACGGTCTCACAATCAAAGATGAGACCCTAATCTTGCATCCTAAAAATAAGACAACGGTCTCGCAATCAAAGACGAGACACTAGTCTTGCATCTTAAAGATGAGGCAATGGTCTCACAATCAAAGATGATCCTAAAGAAGAGACAACGGTCTCACAAATTAAAGATGAGACAGTAGTTTATCACCTTAAAGACAAGTCAATGGTATCGCAAATTAAAGACAATACCTTAGTCTTGCACTCTTTGAAGATGGGGCAACGATCTCACAATAAAAGATGAGACCCTAGTATAGCACCCCTAAAAGATGAGACAATGGTCTAACAACCAAAGGCAAGACCCTAATCTCACGTCCCAAAGAAGAGATAACAGTCTCGCAATCAATGACGAGATAGTCTCACACCCCAAGGCAAGAAAATCGTCTCGCATCTACCAACATGAGACACCAATCTCGCTTTCTGAAGATGTAACAACTGCTAGGATTCTAGACAAGACTTGTACACTTTATACTTAGTAAAATCAATAGAAATATCGAGTGAGACAACAACCCCACAAAAATATGTGCGAGATCATGATCTCAAATTAAGAAGATGACATGGCCCAGGTTCCAAACACTGGCAAAAAATCCTAACATCCTAAGTATTGATACTTAGAGCATTTATGGCAAGTGTAGATGTAGGACCAAAGCCTTTATGAGGCAGGTCTCATGCAATTTGCAATGATTGAATAAAGGAAAGTATATATGGCAAGGTAAAGGAAAATAATGGAAAATGAAATTTGAAACTAGACCCACAAAAAGAGGAAAAGAAAAGTCCGATTATGTACTTGCTTACAAAAAAAACCAGTTAAAGCCTGAAAGTGGACTCGCTTGCAAGGCATAGCAATAATTCCGAGAACGGACTCACAAACATAAATAAAAGCGAAGTCCGAGAAGGGACTCTCTAAAATTTACAAAAGATTTAAAGCCACAAAGGGGCAAGTAAAAATACAAAAAAAAAAAAAAGATAGGCTAAGTAGGAGGAGCATCCTCAGCTTGTTCAGCAGCCTGTTCATTAGTCGACTCCGGGTTCTATCCAGTAGTATGGGTCCCTCCAACAAAAGTCTCACCAATTCCTTTTTCATGACCCCCTTTGAGCTCAGCCTCGACGTTGTCTTCTTCTTAAGGAACTGGAAGGTATTCACCTTTCACATCCTCTTCCCAATCTGTTTCGATGACAGCATTCTCAAAGCACTTCTGTGAAATGCCTTTCGTATCTTGGTCAAAAAGGAGCTGAGTGTCGATGTCCTTATTTACTACAAGGATGCTCTTCAGCCTATATTAAACATAGGTGCTACAAAAGCAAGTCCCCCACTCCTTGTAAAGTCTTTGAAATTTGTGAACTCGGAGTTATGCCCATCAATCAAAGTTTGTTGGGACTCTGCTTTCTCTTCTAACTCCTTCTTCTCTAATTTCAGCAGGGCGATTCGATGCTTCATCTCCTGCGCCTACAACAAGAGGTTCTTATTTTAATCATCGAACACTTTGCAAGTAGAAACGGACAAGTTTAAGTCATGTTGCACCCTCTCCAGCTCCATGGTCTTTTTACCAATCTCATGAGCAGTACAAGCCCGAAAGTGCTTGACCGTAAGGGTGTATTGGGCCTCTTGGAATAGAAAAGGGATTCACATGCAAAACAATAAGTCTCATGCAAAGATAAAACATAAAATAAATGAACAAAAATAGAAGGCATAGGAACTTGCCTTGGTAAGATGATAGACTGCCCGATTCACAGCATCATGGGCATGGCCAATCAAGATCTCCTTCACATCTCGAGAAAGGTTCAAGACTCCATGCATTTTAGTAACAATCATGTCGTCCTCAAGAGAAGCATAATAACGATGTTTTTTCAGCTAGTCGAATGAGTTAGTAGGATCGTCATGCTCATCATCTAGATGCAGGAAGATGGTAGTCTCTTGTGGCTTAACAGAGGCATCACCTAGCTCCAAAGCAAGGAGTGCCACTAGAGAGATGTCGGTCAGTCCACCGGGCACAGAAGCCCTAGTCCTTGGTGGAGGCAGAACTGGTGAAGGGTTTACATTTCCAACAGGGTTACCAATTCTGTGAGACTAAGTGTTAGTCTCATCAGCAGTGGTCCCGTCCCGCCTCCTCTTCACACCATAGGTGGAACCGGATTTGCTTTTGCGACACTTCTTATAGGAGGCTGTCTGTAAATCAATGTTAGCAAATTCGTCAGCAGGATCCATCTACATGCACATCGAAAAACAATAAATCAATAGAAATACAAAAAGAAGTTAGAAAAAATTGCCAGAATACGATACATGACCCGCCTTATTTATTGACGAACCCTCCCCCTCGTCTCGCATAACTGTTAAAGGAAGGGGATCACTGTGAGACGCAAGTAGCTTTCGCACCAAGGGCTCAATAGGGGTTTGCTCCTTATTGAGGGAATTAACTAAGTCGGTGATACTCGCTTTAAGAGGTTCGCTTATTGGAAATATGTAATTTTTTGATTTCACTATCCATTTAAGAGGTAGCCCAGTGAGTGTAGCCTCATGTTCAATTATTAGAAAGGAAGTGTCGGTATTGTATACTTTACCGGGTAAAGCCTTAAAAACCCGGCACTTTCTATGAGTGGTCAAAAAAAAGAAAAGCTCTTGTCCCCGTCTCGCAAAACTATTGAATTGTGTAAAATTCTCTCAATTCCCTTCGAGACCCCTGTCGGTGAACAACTGTTTAAAGGCCAACAAAGACCTAATGGCATTTGGGTGCAACTGGGTTAGAGGAATGCCAAAAACATGGGTGACACTAAGGAGCCAGTCGTTTGAGGGGAATCGCAAGCCGCTTCTAATTGGGTTGTGTAAACTATCAGTTGAGTGGGACCTAGGTCTTGGTTCGCCCTAAGGTCTAAAGTGGAACGGATAAACCTTAGACTGTCGATAGGTTATAAAAGGGTCCTATATTGTCAAAATTAAACTCAATCTTCACAAGGTTAGAGGCTGTCACCTCTACAACATCTCTAGCCTTTTCAAGATTTACTAAGTCCTCTAGACTAGGTGTCGTGGTCAAAAGAAAAGTTAAAGACATGGAAAAACTAACCTGGTCCGGATAAAAGTCATCGAAAGGGTAAAGAAGCACACAACAACAGGTGAAACCAGTATCGCTCGTAGGAAAAGTGTACACACACAACAAAGAAAAAGGAGGAGATTAAGCAAATGAAAAGCCTAAGAGAGAGAAAGTAAGTGCAGAAATGCGAAAGGAAGACCCTTATATAGTATAAGGATAATTTTTCAAGACAATGTTACCCTTGGGCAGGAAAAAAATATGGACCGTTAGGTTAAAAAATCACAGGGGTAAGATGGTCAAAGCACATAGAGATAATAAATACCACGATTCACGAGAAACGAATCGATGTTCCATTATAACAAGCAACCCAAACGTCACCCATGTCCAAGTATAACGGCTAGAGGATATAAAAAGAAGTTTGTTTCAGAAGATCAAAAAGACATTAATTATTGAATTTAAAATGACGTCAATAATATTGTCTAGCAACTTATAAACACGGTCTCGCATTCAGCAATACCGTGGTTTTGCAGCGAAGGGCATCAAGTTCGCACTGAGCAGTGCCGACGTCTTATAGTCTGTAACCTTAGTCTCGCACTTGGTGACACTGTGGTCCCGCAGTGCATGACCTCAGTCTCGCACTTGGCGATACTACGGTCTTGCAACGTACGACACCAGTCTTGCACTTGGCAACACTAAAGTCTCGTAGCGTATGACCGCATTCTCGCACTTGGCAAGCGTAAAGTCTCGCAGCACGTGACCTCATCGTCGTAGTTGGTGACATGGTGGTCTTGCAGGGCACAATCCCAAGTCTCGCTCAGCCAAACAACAACGAAGCCTCATTTCGCCCCAAGCTCGAAGTAAGAACGAAGCAAAAAGCCAAGTCATAAATAACTTGGGACATTTTTTTGGGGGGAGTAGTGATGGTTTACCATTGCCTATGGGCCTGGAAAGGTCCATCTCGCACCCACTCAAGGGCACACATGGTATTACTCACCTCAGTTGCCCTAATCCCAACCATATATAAGCAAGCACCAATGCTCCAGAGAAAGGTAATTCACTATCTTATAATAAACCCCTAAACACTTACCTTAGCAAAAACTGTTCTTACTTAGGTATCGAAGGGTTTCTGGGGATAACACCCCTCCTCTAATCCTAGTTATTTACCTATACAGAGATACTCAAGTCCGATTGTCCAAGACCGGAGTGGACGAATCCAGACTCAATCCATCAATGCATATAATGTCTTTTAGCATAATTTGATGTCGACATATAATACCAAACTTCTAATTGCTATTTTACTTTTCACCCATTTATCCAGACTATATGTTATATCCTGACGATGTTGACCAAAACTTGATCATATGGATAGTAACGTCTCAAGACTTGTTAATT